>NQII01006873.1:70094-105921 GCA_002778355.1 Clitarchus hookeri | reverse complement strand
ATATATATATATATATATATATATGTGTGTGTGTGTGTGTGTGCGTATTCAAACAAAACAATTTAGAATTCAGTTTTTTACCTGTGGGAATGCAAAAAATTTTTATCCACTGGATATGGCATGGGATGTAACGTAAACTAACACTTACGCAAACGAAAAATTTTGTATGTATATATAGGTATGCCGTTTAAGGTGACCGCGTGAAATGACACAGTCATGTGACGACAGCAGGTGAAAATTGTGTGGGGAAAGCGGAGACGTGAAAGCATAACTCACGTCTTTCTCTCTCTGTCTCTCTCTTTCTCTCTTCCCTCCCACACACAGGCGCATGGGATGAGTGGTTAGCTCTTCCGAAGGGCGGAACCGGTGCCGGAATGACACTTTTTTTTTGGTGGTGTGGGAGGGGCGGTCGAGGTGCGAACTCGGGCCTCGCAGCCACCGCAGACGGCCGGACGAACCCTTACCTGTCGCTCCTGCGCGCTAACCACTCCAATCCGGCCGACGCCAGCCCTGGGTGGGTCTGATTTATCGCTGCAGGGACGCCTGCCGGGGGCCGAGGGCGAGCCGGTGGCGCAGTGGATGCGGCCCTGACCTGCGTTCCTCCCCTCCCCCTCCCCCTTTACAGCCCTTCCTAACATTCTCAGTAAATTACAACTTTTTCCCCTCGGCCGGTCGGCGTAACGCACAAACCCAGCTTTATTAAGTCTCGGCGTTATCCCTTGTACAGAAATTATTGGTTTTAGTGTCAGAACAGAAGAGCCAGGGTCATTACTGAAAATGTTTCATTGTAGAGGCATTAAATTTCATAGTTCTATGCACATTTTTGTATAGGCTGTTAACGGTAAACTGAGCACTTTTGAGGCGCTAGTTTTTTTTCCATCCAGCCTTTTTTTAATCCTTTACTCGCCTTTTAAAATAAATATTGCTTTTTAAGTGACAAACAAAGAGTATATTCCATTGTACTTGGAAGTTAAATTCTAAGGCTAAAATAAAATACATTTATTGACTATTAGTTTTAACGAGAGGGCTTTCAAAAGTGCTCACTTTACCGTGAATAGCATATACATGAATTTCAATAGGTGTTCCCTGGTTGTCATTAAAATGTGAGAATGAATGGATACATAACATTTTGAATTAAGCTATTTGTTGCATAAATTATTTGTTACATATATTATGACCGTAATGATGGGTATGGCAATTAGATAAGAACCTTTTGTCGCATTTTTTAATAAATCCTCCTAAATTTGAATTAGGAATAAATTATTAAAAAATCGAATATGGCGGATGATGCGGGCTCGTAAGAGGCCGTTCCAAGGGTACTATGCAACCCGCATTAAACCCATTTACAAGGTAAATAAAACTTGCTATGTTTCTAGCAATGATAACATTAGAAAACGAGAAATAAGTTTACATCATTTTAAAGGCACAAACGCTCTTGTTTCCGGCGTGTTCTTCGAAATTAGGAATGAGTTGTAGTTTTATCATAGCATTTATAAACGTCCTTCGTCGTCGCATGTAATATAACATAATCGCCTTAGTATTCGCACTCGCAAAATCTCTTCGTAAGGAAAGTGGCGAATATTTAACAATCTCCTGGGTATAATCGTTATAACAAGCGCATACAGTGTTTGTGGATTATATTGCGATCATGATAGCAGTAACTATCAAAGAACGTCAAATTCGAGACACCGTTTCTTTAATTAAGTTTTAATCCGTGTTCGTGTTTAAGAGGAGTACTAACATTCTGTGAAAACGTTGTTTGCTCGAATACGCGTATCTCGGCAAATGAATGTTCTGGAAATACATTTTTTTTGCCAGAAAAGGTGTAAAAAAAAAAAAAAAAAAAAAAAANTATCATATCAAGTGTATTAATGGAGGAAAAAATAGTGAAAATAGTTAGATATCGCATATGTAATGCTTACCTATGCTGTTTCTTTCAGCGGCAAGAGAAAAGTACGACTATACGGGCGTGGTTTTGTGTGTGGGCTTTCGTCGTGTGTAATAGAGTCCTACTGTTACATATCTAATTTGCATAGCACTGTACGGCATGTCGACGGAAACACTTCAGGCCCTGCGCGTAGAGGCGATGAGGCGCCAGGGGCGCGTGTTAGTGTCGCCCGTATCGCTCCCTCGCTTCTGGACCTTCGGATTTAGATTTAAGTTTTCCCACAGGTAGAATCAAAAGTTGTGGCCCGAGAACACAAACAATGATAACCCAAACGTTCAGAACGTGTTGCAGTTTCGCTGCCTTCGTTACGTTCCAACAGGTAACAGCTGAGAAAAAAAAAAGATTGTTTTACACGAACGAATGCCGAAGTTATATCAGAAAGAGGAACACCAAAATGTAGACTTCAGGAAGTGTGCCATTTACGATTACTTCCAAATTTTCTGAAGCCCTGCTGAAGTTCTACTTCCAGAATATTCCTCCGCCTGGTACAAACTTAATATTAAGTCTAGAAAATTACATCAAAGGACAACGCACTGAATCCGTGCGCACTCAGTTGTAATAATATTTTGCATAAGAACTATTTCTTTCTAGGCGCTACCAACCCAGATTGTTCTCACTATTTTTATTCATGTTTATTATAAATGAAATACTATAATGCATAAGTAAAATATAGGTAAAACTTCAATTTTACGAAAGATAAGATACTTCTATGTTAACAGAGGTATTAAACGCTTGTGATGCATGGCATATTTAGGAAATAACTAAATATGTCATTCACAGGATGATTTTCAAAGGTTAGATTCCAAAAGCGCGAAGAAACTGCGAATAGATTATAATAGCTTTTTTATTTCTAACTTTTCTGGGAAGGAAAATAAATCATATGCGTTGTTATGAAACACTAAAGGTCTGATCCGATATGGGCTGTCCATGGTAAAATAAGCAATTTTGAAACAAACATTCGAAAATAAAAATAACCGCTAACCACACTGATATGCAAGCTCCTTGTTACGTAATAAAAGTAGTTCCTAACATTTTATGTTGTACTACAAGTGTAATGGTAAACATTTATAACAACTGAATTTATTAATTCTGGTTTTATACACATTTGAGTATTAATCTTCACATTAGTAACATATTTGGATTCCCAATAGTTCCACTGTTTTACCGGGAAGGCATATGAATAAAGTGATGTTAATTGTATTGGATATGTGGGGGATGAATATACAATGTAACACATACAAGGGTATTGAAAAGTTCTCAACTTACCGTGAATACCTACAACATAAGTGTCTGGTATAATAGTTATTAATAGATTTGATCTATCTGTGGAGTGTTTGTGCAGTATAGCATTGGCAGCGCACTTTGTAAAGTGTAACGACCTGCGTGTGATGCACGGAAGTGGGGAAATTACGTCTATTGTACTCGTCCTGTTGCGAAAATGAGGCGAGCTATTGGCTTCGACGTTTGGGTTGTCAAGGCGAAACCCAAATACGCTTTCAAAAAAACATCACTTAATGGCTTTCTGAATACAAATCGCGAATTCCGACTAGGTATCGATCGTCCTTTTTTTCTTACTAAGCTAATGATGCATACGTGATCGGAAAGAGGATAAAATGCGCATGCGAAAGGAAAGAGTAGGGTCTAGAATAACGTTTAATGATACACGGAGATGCGGATTTGCTATAAGAAATTTTAAGTTCTCTGTTAAGTTTTATAGTACTATTTATGGCTCTGTTTTTATGGAAGGCTCTGAAACATAAAAAAAAAACACACACACATTTAGGCTTCTTTTGTGAACTACATTTTGGTGCGATCAAAGTCAAAATTAAATGCCGCATGAAAGATACAGAGAAGTCAATAACCCAGAAGCGAAGATGTATCAGAAATACACCATAACAACTCATCAGAGATTGTTTACAATATATCAACGCATATAGAGCAACAAAACCAGTTTAGAGGCCCATTAACTGTTATTTTGACTTCCTTTAATACATTTAGGGAGTGGCAATGTATATCCCGCCTCCCCTTAGTTATTACGGAACTGTAAATAATTCAAAAGTAATACGATTATATGAGAAACTATAAAAACAATATCATCCAGATTTCTGCTAATGAAAAAGACTGGATACAGACTTTAACCTACCTGGCGCTTCAGCAGTGCTGCAGCATGTAAAAACAATATGTAACGAGTCCCCAATATACTTGCATACTACAACGCCGTTAAAAACTGCTATTTCATACAGCCGTATATTAAAACATACTACCCGGACTCGAGCGAAATTACGGTAGGAGTCCGTATTAAACTTTGTTACTGACTTTCCACCAATAAAATGGCAGGGTCACCGCTTCGAATCCCATAGGTACACGCATCACGACGAAAACACTGCACGCCAGTTCAGAGCCATGCGCGTAGTGGCGATGGCGCACTTGATGCTTGAGGCAGTGTCGCCCTTATCGCTCCCGCGCTTCTCGGCCTCAACAGCTCCAGGTGGGTGAGCACCTTAAGAAGAGTAAATGCGTAAAGTACAAGCTTTATTTATACGATAAAAATTTGTGCTTGCCATAATTTCCACGGGTTTTTATTTCTTTTACACACACTTGGGTACGATCGTAAGAGAATATTTCTGGAGGGCCAATATTCAGCAGGTTCCATTCTGACATGGGCGAGATCAGAAACTCATCTTAGTAATTAAATTTATTTTAGGAAAAAAAAAGGAACTTGATAGACCTGGGTATGTACGATGCGACTGCGGAAATTACTTTCCAGTGGGAAGCTGTGGGAGTGTTTCATGTACTTAGCTTTGTAGTTCAGTCATTTTATGGAAAACAAATGTGGTGGATTTATAGACAAATTGCAAGAAAAGTTTTTTAAATAAAAATTCGTAGAAAAATTTGTAGATTAACATACCCAAAATCCACCGAAATCCACGCATTTTTTCCTGCTATTTTCCCGGGATTTGTCCCGGAAAAACGTTAAGAAAATTAATAAGCCAAAAACGGTGCATCTTACGACAAAAAATGTAAAAACAAAAATGAAAGAACACAAAATTTCCTGTAACATATCCCAAGTTAGCAAAAATTCACCCATGACGTCGATTTTTTTTCGGATTTGCTCTTGAAAAATATCAAAAGAATTAATAATTCGAAAATGGCGCGTCTTACGACCAAAAATGCAAAGACAAAAATTAAAGAACACAAATTTTCCTATAATACCCTAATTAAGCAATAATCCACCCATAATTTCTACTTAGATTCCCGGAATTTGTCCCGGGAAAAATTTTTCAAATCTATTATTTGAAAACTGCATGTTTACAACCGAAAGTGTAAAGTGAAAAATTGAAGAACATGACATTTCCTTTTATATATCCAAAATATACAAAAATATATACAAACATTTTATTTACTCAAGATTTGTTCTTGAAAAAACCCTAAAAAAATCAATTAATAATTAATAATTAAGGAACTTATTATCTTACGACCAAAAATATGACGACAAAAAAACACTAACTTTCCTGCAACACATAAAACATTCTCTAAACTCCACCAATAACTTCCATTTATTTTCTCGGGATTAGTCCCGAAAAACATTAAAAAAATAAACATAAGTGCTTAACTAACCGCACACAAATGTAATATTGAATTGTAACTTGCCAAGAAATTAGCTTTGGCAGCATGAAGCACCGATTGAATGAGTAAAGTGGCAAAGCACTGGACTCTCACTCTGGAGGATCCATTTTGAATTCTTGATTCCGCCATCCTAAATTTGGTTTTCCGTGGTCTCCATAAACCGCTACAGGTAAACGCCATGACCGTATCCCTTCTCCAATCCCCTTTAATTGTTTTCCATTTTTTGTATGCCCTACTCTGTTAAGGGCAACTCCCGAGCACCTAAAAACAAAACTACACAATAAACTGGATCCCCAAAAATAGCAAGGTGGAGCATGGGCGTAGGACTGTCTGTCTATCTGTAGAGTGTTGCCTGAAGCATAGTTTTGAGTTTAATGAGTGGCATTGTACTTTCATATTGACGCGGTTTGTTGTTTTTCCTCAGCAGAAATAAAGCCGAACACCATAATAAAGAAGACAGACTCGCAGACACGGGCCATACAACGAGTAGATAGATCCTATACTAGTATTGTAACATTTTCGACAATATNTATACTAGTATTGTAACATTTTCGACAATATTAGTTGTGGTTTCGTTCTAGCGTGATGAAGTAATGCTCCAAAATCTTGTCCTGTCTTACGTAGGACATTTCTTTATGACGGATAGCAACAAGCCTAATACATGCGTTACATACATCACATTTGTTTAACTTTTGCGAAGGGTAATGAAGACGGACATGACAGTCTATAGTGTTCGTATGCCGCGACATTCGTGAAAGGCTGTGCTTACGGTTGGGTTAAGGAACTGTATTAAAATAAACAGCACGGACGAAGTGAACAATGAAAAGCGTGTTTTTTTAGTGATGAAGATATGAAATCCAAAGATATTGCTAAGTTTACAAAAAAAAAGTTTAATTAGGATAAAGTCTGCATCGTGTGATAGTGGAATCGAGCTTAGTGTATCTAAAGAAAAGTATGAACATTCTGATAGCTGAATCTTGCCTCCCTAATTGCTATGGAAGAATTTGAAATGTTTGAAGAACAGACTAAAACAATATTGATGAATTGCAGGTCATTATATAAGATATTTACAAGAAAACTTAGAAGTCTATTCTGAACAGTTTATGATAAGAATCTCTGAGTATGTTTGTGGTGCGGTGTTATTCTCTAAAAAGCACGAGACCACAAATGTTCCAGAACAGAGGGAGTGCGAATCTTTATAATGAAAACTGTGAGAACATAGAAACAGCTGCAAGGATAATTAGAAATTAATGTAACTCTGTAGCTGAGGATCTAGGATTTTACCCAACACCTTCTGAATTAGAGTCTGAAAGTACATGCTTAGATGATTCGTCTCCGTTCCTTAAGTCTTTACTTGGAATGCTTGCCAATAAAAAGGAGATTACTTAAAATTAGCTAGCATTGGTCAAGAAATAATGCAAAAGATTCGTCTAAGAGCTTGTCTCCTACCATTTAATTTAATTATTGGAGTTATAACTTTTCCATAATTTTGCATCCTTGTGATACATTGATATTCTGCATGAACAAGGATGCTGCTGCTCTAATCCAGAAGTTATGAATTTTGAAAGAAATGCTGCAGCGGCTAACAGCGATAACTCAAATAGAATTGTTCCTGGAAACTTTCCTCAGTTTGTAGCTGATAATGGAGACCGCAATGTACGGACCCTTGATGGTCATAATACGCTGCACGGCCTGGGAATGATTGCTGCACCCACTACAGAACTGCAGACATGCATGTTGATCGCAAGAAAACAAACCACTCTAGAATAAATTCGACAGCTCATGAATATTCACTTTCATTATACATAAAATAGCAACAAACTCGAAGCAACATACAGACCCCTTCCTTCTGTTAAAGCAGAGGATCCAACTAGAAGACTCGATTTACTGTGGAAGATGGGATGTTTGTTGAGGTCTCAAATCGCAAATTGGTCAGGAATGATGCAAATGTTGCACAATGGTTCACTTCTGGGAAAATGAAGTGTTACATTTATCCCCAGCATAGACATGAGCCATGGAAACAAGACTTTCATATACTCAGCACTTCATTTAATCGCAGATCAAACCTTAAAGATGAAAACTATGCCTGTAAGAACTTTTAACCAACCATTGTGGTGGAAAGCTATACATATTTTATACAGACAGAACCAGAAAATAGCCCATTTTGCAATTTTATGCTCAGACTTGGTTTATTTCATACATTAATGAGTCCTCTAGGATGCATTGGACACTTCAATTTAACGTTTTTCCGGGACAAATCCCAGGAAAATAATATGAGACATTACATGAATTTTGGTGGATTTTGGATATCATATACGAAATATTGTGTTCTTTAATTTCTGTCAGTACACTTTTGGTGGCGAAACGCGCCGTTTTCGACTTATCAGTTTTTTATGTTTTTTTTTTTTAGGAAATATATTGGGAAAATAATAAGAAATGTTAGGTGGATTATGGTGGATTTTGGATATAATATTGGAAATTTTGTGATATTTATTTTTTGTCTGTGAACTTTTGGTATTAAAACGCGCCGTTTTGACTTATAAATTTTTTTTTTTTGGGAAAAATTATTGGAAAATATTGAGAAATGTTTGGTGGATTTTGGTGGAATTGGAATCGTATGGGGAATTTTGTGTTCTTCTGTTTTTGTCTGCTCACTTTTGGTTGCATTAAAGCACCGTTTTCAAATTATTAACTTTTTTTAAATAGTTTTCTTTGAAAAACCCCGGGAAAAACAGAGTGAGAAACGTTTGGTGGAATTTGGGGGATTTTGGATATCATATGGGAAATTTTGTGTTCTTTTATTTTTGCATCCGCACTTTTGGTCGTAAAATGCACCGTTTCCGACTTATCAATTTTTGTTATAGTTTTTCCGAGGAAAAACCCTGGGAAAATTGAAGATAACAATACGTGGATTTCGGTGGATTTTGAATATGTTAATCTAAGAAATTTATGCAAATTTTGATGTAATAAAACCTTTCCTTGAAATTTGTCCATATTATTTTCGTAACTTTCCCGCACTATTGTACTGAGTACTTCGGTATCATGCACACGATATTTCGTTATTTTTTCAACGGCAAGCGAAGCATGTCTTTCATAGACATTGCTTTCAAAAGTTTTTCTACACACATTCTTACATCATGACTGTATTTTATGTTATGCAATTTTTGTATGGTTTCGGATGTCTAAATCGGTATCTGGAATGTCAGTATCTGAACGAACAAATTCATTTCACGAAAAGATGTAGATATAATAAAGGATTCCATAAGGATTTCAATTTTGTGCCACTGATCTTCCTAACAACGTGAAATTGTCAATTTTAGATGACAAACCAATACATTTAATACCTCTCGTAGATAATTTTATTATTCCTTGTCAATTCAATATTATTCTTACTTGTCTTAATTTTCAGTTTTAGAAATTGTTGTGGGACGTAATGAGTAATTAAAACTACATAGAACACACATACAATTCTTCACAAGATGTCTTCCCGATTTACTTATTGATAGAGCTACCTCTACCTAACGTCATATTGGTAATGACATCGCTTTTACATTAGAAAACGTTAAATATAATAATTATAGGTTTTACAACAAACTAGATTAATTAATTTTTTATGCAGATGTATTAAGTAAGGCGCAATTTTTAGTATTCATCAGCACCTACATATGCGATGTAACTGAATAAGACACCGAAGAANCGTATTAAGTAAGGCGCAATTTTTAGTATTCATCAGCACCTACATATGCGATGTAACTGAATAAGACACCGAAGAAATTAACGGCAAATTCTATTACGTTTAAGAATAACAAATAACCTTTACATATGTTTTAAAGTTTAAATAGCAGCCGAGACGCTATTTTAAGGCTATAATTAAAAGTAGGAAAACTTCACATGTAAGGGAATACACCCTACTGTTTACAGAAAAATTACTTGTAAAAAAAAAAAGCTAACTGATAACTGGAATCAACCGACTTGTTATATTTATTATTAAAATGTTAAGTCTAAACTGANAAAAAAAAAAAGCTAACTGATAACTGGAATCAACCGACTTGTTATATTTATTATTAAAATGTTAAGTCTAAACTGACATTACTAACATCTATCAACTTTGCCGCGAACTGGGCGCAAACTGCCGTGTCGATCTATGTAGTGCTAACAATTAGTGCCCACAATGCTTTCATTAGCTATCGACATTGTAGCTGCGTAACATCACAACAAATTAAAAAAGTTCATTTTACGCAAAAGATGACAATACAAATAAACACAGTACTAAAAGATATATTCTAATTTGTACAGCCTAAACGAAAAAGTGTCTGAATTGTTACAAAATTACTCTTGTTTTGCCATCTAAAATGGTCTGAACTTGTAATCGGCGAACGCATTGAATATCACTCGAAAATAATTTATTAAAACAAAGAAAAAATCAGTAGCTCGTTACATTATTAACCAGCCTCACGTTTGTAGCTCGCCGCTTCGCCAGCGCGAAATGAAAATTTTTCTGTTAAACAAATTGTAACACAATTTTTTTTTTTACATAAATTGCGCAGTTAGTGGTTGCTTGACATGCAAATTGGTTAAAAACAGAAGAACTTTGGTTCAAATTGTTCCTTTTTTCAAAATAATTTAGGTAGCATTTTGAAGTTAGTATGACTACTGCAAATGCTCTGTCTGTTCGCGATATCTTAGCATTTTAAAAATCGAATCTTTGAAAAGTTACCCCATGTATGACGTGTTAAGTTGTACCACAGCCGTTTTATACTTATGGTAACATGAAAGCACCTTATTTTTGGTTACGTTAAACTTTTACATGTATTTTATTTATAAATAATAATAATATAATTTATAATCAATATGAAAAAAACAGTGAGAAAATAGGTATGTTGGTAACGCATAGTAAGAAATGGTTCTTATGCAAAGTATTATTAAACTTGGTGCGCACGAATGCTGTGCGTTGTCCCTTTGGTGTAATTTTTAGACTTGGTTAAGCTTGTTTGCTTGAGGCGGAGGAATATCCTAGAAGAATAGCTTTAGCAGGACTTCGGAAAAGTTGGAATGGAAGTAACCCTGAATTAGACTATAATCTCGTGTTATGTGAAGCACAGGACTGGCCGCAGGCAGAGGATGGCTTAATGGCTGGTGCAAGTTGACCTTCTCCGCGGGCCGGCCCAGGGTAACCTTGAAGTTGTGAAGGCTGGGGCCGGGTCGATGGGAACTAGGTCACGGGAGTATTGGAGGGACGAGGCGGTGGAACTCATTTTCCCTCACTCGCGGCGGCTATTAATACCGAGTGTCACTTACGCAACCGGAAAGCTGTTCGAGGTTGTAACGGATAACATCTCATGGTGGTATTCACTATTATGGTTTTTTCCAAGATGTTTGTTTTGCTACAGTTTTCGTATCAAGTTATTATTACTCTATGTGACGTTACTATTGGCATACGTATTTTTAATTTTCAACGTTACATGTTATGTATTAACTAAATTTAATAATATACTAATTTTAAATGTTTAAGATATAAGTTAATGAGCATCTGTTGTTTCAAGTTTTAAATATGTATAAAAGGTTTTACTTATTCTCACATGTAATTTTGTGCAGTTTTCACGGTTGTATTTTTATTTAAATTGGCGTGTGTTTATCTATTTAAGAAATTGGCAGCCCTGACCATAAATACTTTTTTAACCAAACATCTTTGAACGCAGCTCCGAGTTAATCCCTAAATAGGCAATGTTAATTTAAATTCTCATTGTTTTAATGAATGTTTTACATGTAGCTGGAAGAAGATTATTCTTAGATGACTCGAGTTCTAAAATGGTTTTAATGTCATCAGCAGGGTTTGTAGAACAACAGAAAAGGGCAACATATGATATTTAATTAAAACTCGGCAAATTGTTATTTTGTATTTCGGCCTACAGAAGACTTGGTACCCAGGGCTGGTATCTACCTCAAGACTCCGAGCTGATTCGACGTGTTTCGGCTATAGACCTGATGTTTCTACACTGGTATAATGTTTATTTTATGTTGCCAAGAGAGAATTCCTGCTAGTTTCAACCTGATTTTGTTAACTACCAAACATTTTATAATTATTCTCTGGTGATCTCTAACAAGCTATTAGAACTTTTCTCCGTCGTTTGTAATTATGTTCTACCAATAAGAAACTGAGCTAATCAAATTTTATTTTTTTTCATTTCATTTTAATTCATGTGCGAGAGAAAATTTTTTTGAAGACACTATAAAGTGCAATTAGTTACTGTGGAGCCAGTCTGCCATAATCCTTACTTTACAGCTGCACATTTTGTCATAATTTTAAACTTGATGAGATATTTAAAAATCTGCTCTACATATTTTTGGTCATCGGTAAATGTTGCTCCACCAGATGTGTAGTGCTATTTGTTTTTGGTAGTTTTGGCTGTTGTTTGAAACATATGACGACAAAGGTATTTTTCTTTAGTGTCTTCTTGTAAGGAGTATTTTTTTTTACATGCAAGTGTGTTGTAAAGTCCGGGCCATAGAACGTACGTTAAAGTGCAACATAATCGTGGGGCATACAAAATTAGCAGAGAAACACATCCAAAATATTTACAGTGGCACCAGCACCGCGGGGTGCCAAAAGTTTCTACAGTGCCAGCCCAATCGTGGGGCTCGAAAAGGAGATTGGTTAAGGTATGCTGGTTAGAGTAATCTTTTAAAATATATGAACAGGAGAAGCAAAACTCCGTACTTTGATTATAAAAGGTTTGAATACTNGAGCCACAAGACCAAGCTGCTATTATTGTGACACCGGAGATGCCAGTCACAGCAGCCAGTAGTACAGACCCTAGCATTCAGGCACCTTTTGAACAGTTGGCTGCCATGATCATGAAGCTGCGAGCTAGGTTAACGTTGGAGTTACGGCAGTCCAGAGAGCATCAGGGTAAGTGACAGGAGAATATAACCCGACAGCAGGAAGTAAGAGAGGTTAAGGAGCAGCAAGCAGTTTTGCAAGACAACCTAACGTCTAACATGAATGAGATAAGCGAAAATTTTCCGCAATTAAGTCAGCACGCAGTTAACCAAGTTTCCAGCCCACAGACTGAAGTATACAATGTAGCAACAGAAGTAATGTATATTAGCCGACTTTGGTGCAGGCATCTGGCATGCCGGAGTTGTCCGCCATATTGATAGACGTGGCCGGCGTCCATGTTGGTCGGAGATGTCCGTCACATTGGTAGACGTGGCCGGCGTCCATGTTGGTCGGAGATGTCCGCCATATTGGTAGGTGTCACGTCACAGTCAGGGCTCGAAGCCATTTTGGAGGTTCTTCCCCCCGTCATCCCTAGAAATTAGTCTAATAAAAAAAATAATTTTAATAATAAATATTTTAATAAAGAAATTATTTCAGTAAAAATTTAAAAAGTATCGGCCTACCATTTTAGATTTTTTATCATTATATTTGTTAACTGGTAATAGTTTCGTCAATAAAAAAAATGTTTATATTTATTTTTTTAGTATAATGCTATAGTGCATTCCAGGTAGGACTTTGTAAAAAAAATGCGAATATTAAGACCTTTTTGTTTTTGAAAAGAAATGTTTAATGAAAAAAAAGTTGGTATTCAGCTCTGTTTTTTATGAAAATTCAACTGCCTAGCATACTCGCAAGGCGCCTGTCATAACAGGCCTACATCCAGACGCATCTGAGGAGAAAGTCATGGGAAGGGGGCGAGGGGTGTTGTCGACCCCGAGCTAAATGCACGTGAACTGACCTTGATCTCTGCATCCCGTGCGAATAAACCTAGAAGAATCCGGTTAGAACCGACCGTATTCAAGGTCAGGGTTCAGGTGTTCGCCGCGGCTTTCGTGGAGGAGGGGGTAAGTAGTGAATATATGGCGACTTAGGCGCAGGCATCTAGCAGCAGGATCCAGGATCCATCCGCCATCTTGGTGGGCATGGCTGGCGGCCATGTTGTTCGGTGCCGTCCGCCATATTATTAGGCGTAACAGCCAGAGCTCGATGCCATATTATCGACAAAATCACTTGTTTCAATCCGAGAACCATTTCCGAAAGTAATTATGTCACCCAAAAATCACTTCCTTCCCCTCAAAATTTTTCTTTTTAGCCCCCAACTCTCCCAAACATCCAAAAATTTGTAAAAAAAAGTACTTGCTTCTCAATGTGACTGACTGATTCCTTTTTGTGTGACTGAAGTATCCCGAACATCAGCCACAAAGGGAAATCCGAGGAGTCAATAAAATAAAATTATTTTAAAAACACTATTTTAAAAATTTATATTAAAATATATTTTTATAATTAGACATTTTAAATGCGCAAGCACTGAGTGTTATATATCACTGGACTCGTATTTTCAAGGCCCATGCGATCGTGATGCCATGGCGATTATGTTTTTCAGTCGCAGAAACAAAACATCATGCTAAAAATTTACGCGTTCTCGAATTTAAAGAGAAAATCCCGATGTATTAAACCTTTAAAAATGTTAGACGGTTTCTGATGAAAAAAACTGTGCATTAAATATGGTAGAAACAGGATGAACAGCTCCTACACTAGAATATCGTAACTTTAAAAAATCCTGTACATTTATCTCACGAAATGACAAATGGCATACGGTATGTAATTAAGAAATGCAATACTCTTATAAGGCACTACAAGTATATCAATCATATTTAAATTGATACCTCGGTTCCCGAGATATTGCAAATCGTTCTAAAAAATTCTCAGGGCTAACAATTTGCAAATAAAATTTAATTACACACATATTTGGTGATTCCGATAGGATTACTCACATAAATAATTTGATATATTATATTCAACAGTTCAAAAAATATAATATAAAATATTGTATTACGATTTCATTATCATACGAAGTGAGATACCGAAGTGTTTATTTAATTATTTAATTTATGGCTTCCGTAGGATTCTGATATAATACTAGTTTTGGTTTAAATATATTTTATTTTCGAAAGATAAAAAATAACATCCTTAAAAAATTTAAATGCTGTCAGAAATGCATGGAACATGAAAAAATAAAAAATGTGTTATGTAGAATAGCACTCCCTATTTTAGTATGACAAACATTGATTCAGATCAGTATCAACATTACAGGTACATGACCTATCAACCAAACATTTTGGAAGGTAAGCATTTTGGAAATACGGAGGCATACATTGAAACTCAATGCTAAATATAAGTACCCTTCAATGCAACTACATTGATTTTAATTTTTTTTAAATCGTATTACCGCACAGGTTGTCAATACTTTATACTGTATTCTTCAATTTTCGGGTGATATAACCAAATGGCACATGAAGGCTGGCTAGTAATAAATTAATTCAGTATTCGTATTAGTTTTGTTAGCAAATAAAGTTTGACTCAAATCGATCTTATACGGACATAATGTATCATGCAAAAATTATTGAAAGGCTACCATTTTGAAAATAAGTGTCTGCTGCATTTAAATTGTATACATACAAAACGTATTCTACGTGGGTACAAAATTTGAAAGCCTGAATTATAATTATTAGTCTTAATTTTTCAGACGCCACTGTTTCTCAGAAAAGCCAAAGGAAGTTTGACCTCTAATAACTGTACTTAGTTATATTACTAGGCAACACACAGAGTTCAACTAAAATTGGTCTTAGGTTTCTAGAAATAGGGTGTTTTACGCTAAACATTTTGCAGGTACGTTATTTTCAAAGGTTTAGACGTATACTATTAAAGTCAGTAAGTTCGGCGCCCGAATGTAGGCAACCACGAATCACGACGTTCACGAAATTATTGACCGTATTATGTATTATAATAATTGTCAGTATTAGGTGTTTTCATTGGCATTACCCATATACTGAATATGGCGAGAAAACCAAAAATAACGCCTGTAATGTCGAAATTTCTCCTGAAATGGTGGACGAAGGAGGCTATTACTCTACGAAATCAGTGTTCACACTAGACGATACAAGTTCATCAAGTTCGGTTCAGCGAGATGTCGTCGTTACTGCGATATGACACATCGCTCTAAACATTTGTAGAACTTACATTTCGAATAAGCACTGTGAGTTGAAAACTATTACATACGTGTACCTAAAAGTTGTTTGAAATGTTTGGAGTTTGGCGTGATTCGGTCCAGGGGGCCCATGAGTTATTAATGGCGGACAAGATTACATATATAAATACAAACATGAATAAATACAGATATACAAAGACCTGTACAGACGTACACGTGTACTTATGTATTAAGCTAGTACGTGCATAAATACTTATATACATACAAATGCGCACACATAAATTAATAAAAAACTCACACATATATTGATTTATGTCATACATAAACATGAGCAAATAAGCTTAAATAAAAACTTAATACATTTAGACTATGAAGACGGATGGAGGGATAATGTCATTAGGATTACGGATTTCACTTATGACCCAAGTGAAAATAAAAGGGTGTATGATTTTGTAGTAAATATTAAACTGTACAAAAATAAAATATTATCATGATCATCATTAACCATCATCCATCATCACATCAATTTACGTGTTAAATTTTCATGAATGTATGCTCAGAGTGCATACGAGAGGTTAGACATTCTTCGTAACTCCAACGTAACAAATTTCTGTTTGCGCTACTCATGGGTCGAAAGAAAGATATTCATCGGAAAACATGGATATCCTGAAATTCAATAATAAAAACAATAGACGAGCTTAATGTGTGTTGTAAGTTTAGTATTTGCAGAAAACCCGACTCGTAAAAAAAAAAAAAAACACGGCGAAAACACAGAGTACTTAAGAATAGAAGGTGAAACAGTCACTTATGCCACTGACTCCAACCGCACACGCCAGTACAATGGCGTCACTGACCAGCAAAATATTGAAACGCCGTTCGTCAATCTGCGCCCGGTAGCCTAATCGCCAGCCGGAAGCCCAGCCAATAGGCAACCTTTCGCAGCACGCGATAGCCAATCAAGCACCCAGCCCGTCCCCAGACCCTCGTGCAGTCAGTCAGAGAAAGAGTACACTCACGTCAAATAAAACACCACCTCATTTCGTCTCTGTGTACTTATCTACTCTGTGTGGGGAAAAAAAAAACATCCGCTCGTATTACTGTTCAGTTGCGAATATTCATGTATCCGCCTTGGCTCAGCGTTGCTGGACGTCGTTAAGCCTTCGCAGCCAGCTTCCCTGCAACCCCACCCTTCCCCCGGGAAAGTGGACATGAGTTGCAGCTCCCCTCTCACTGTCAGGCACGATCCCCCATCCCCCCGAGTGGGCCCCCAGGCAATCGATACGTCCCCTTTAGCCCCTGAGCTACTACTGGGTATGTGCTCTTTAACCCCCTCGCAACTAGGGCAAGTTGTGGTAGATCGGGGGAGGCCTAGAAGGGATCGATACCTACTGTCTGGCTGGCACCAACTGCATGCCCTTCTGCACTCATCCTTACCCGCTACGGCCCGTGCCACGCGGCCATGCGCGGTCCTTCTGCGACTACAGCGCGACACACCTATGCGGAGCCCCGCGCCAACTGAAAATGCGGGTGTGACATATACGACTCTGCCGTAGAGTGGCGTAGCAAGGGGAGTGACCCAGAGGGGCCGGGATCCTCCCGAAGACAAATAAATAAATTGAGAATATAATTTCCACCCAACACTGAAATATCTGTCATGCGTGAAACTCTTAGAGCCGATGAAAGGCTGCTAAGTTAAGCTGTGTTTTTATATGGTTCCAGCTCTCCTCCCCAAAACTGAGAGGCTACAAGGTTAAGAAATCTCCATAAACTGACCTCCTTTGAATATATCAGGACTTTTGTGTCCACCCATCAAATCGCCCATTCTGATCCTGCTCCAGGAAAGAAAGCCAAAGCAGACATTAAAATATTTAATTATTTTATTACTAGGCCAAAAAAGATCTGGTATAATTTTTAAATTTGGCAACATTGGTCTCTTAGTTTTTATGATTAGGGAGAATACTTCACACGAAATTTTACTGTAAATAAGGAAAATGAAACTACTGATTTTCTTATTTAAATATATTTGTTCATATTTGTTGTCTTTATAACAATTCACAGTTTGGGCTTCTCCTAAAAAAAAAACAAAAAAAAAAAAAAAAAAAAAACACGACTACGCTATTACTTTTATGCACACGACGAAAAAACTTCTTTGGTGTGAAAACTAAAAAGAAAGTATTCTTCATCCACGAGGAATAGTGGCACCTGAACTCTACACACTGGGTGCGTGCCACATGTCTCAGTGCCCACCTTGAAAAGGGCGGCTACTGAAGGCATTGCGACCGTCACAAACAAGCAGCGAAGTAACCATCCCGGACATGATGTGACGTCAGCTGAATGACACTGTTTTGGTGGTTGATGCAGCAGCTACGAAACAACCTGTTACAGCTTATCACTTCGCAACAATGGGGTGAATGTTTCTCAACCACATGAAGTTGTTTTCTTAAGAAAGGTTTTTGGAAATATTTCTTTCTAATACAGTAGTAACTATATTACATTTTTGTATACTGCACAACAAAATACGTACTTTCACAAGACTTCAGGACGGAAAAATAACAGCAGCACATTTAGAATACATTAAAAATGGGTTCATAAAACATTTTGATAAATTGCTTACATCATTTTAATTATTTTTGTTTGTGTTTCACCCAACATAGTCTCTTGATTTATCACTTTTAAAGATTCTTATAATACATAAGTAACACAACCATATTATTCCAGACCATTTAAATATTTAATAACTTATTTGTTTTTCTCTAGATATTTCTACTATAAAGCCCATGCACATGTTCCGCATTTTAGTTATTTTTGAACCCTTTTGAAGGAAACTTGGTTACATTTATTATATGCTGCATAGGCGATGGGAAATATATTTCTGAATTTAAATCGAATTCGAGATATGATTTATTTCATTTTCTCTTTTGTATTTCCTCATAGAGTTGATAGTTAGGCTTGTTACTCTCTAACAACGAAGGCAAGGGCGTTATCAAATTTTCAAATACAGCAAAATGAAAGTATTGCAATAGTATCAACATAACCGCTGATCACATTCTGTTAAAATGAAAATTTTACACTGCATTGTGAAGGCTGTTAATAACAATAAAACATAAAAAAGCTTTGATGAATAATTTTGTTATTGGTTGCAAAATTAACACAAGATAGTTATGCATTTATAAATGAATGATTACTTCTTGAAAATAATGTTTTGTTGAAGTCAATATAATTTTTCTAATGATACTGAAAATAAACAGCTGTTGTAAATTTAGTTCACTCTCATTAATACAAGTACATAAAAAAGCCAAATATTCTAATATGTCTTGATTTAGTTACAANAATTTTTCTAATGATACTGAAAACAAACAGCTGTAGTAAATTTAGTTCACTCTCATTAATACAAGTACATAAAAAAGCCAAATATTCTAATATGTCTTGATTTAATTACAAAATGCAAACATTTTCTCTCTGTGATAACGATTTTATAAAAGTTTTATTTTTTTGTAAATTATTATTAAGTTTTGTTCTATGTGTGTCAGGGAAAGCTCAAGATGTTGATGAGGATTAACTCAATGGTAAATAAAATGCAAATATATATTATTTCTTGTAGCTTTACTTTATCTACTTGCCTTGTAGTCACTGTGTATGTTGTAATTTAATGAAAAATTTGGTACTTTCGATATGCTCGCGTTTTTAGAAAGGCTGCTAGCGAGTTCGCCATCAACAACGGGACATCTGATTTGCTGCACCTCACTTCTCTTGCGGGTGCATTCTCAGGTTATTGAAATGCTTCATAATTTTCTTCTAAGTAAAGACGATTTTCGTGCATCGTTGTTGTNCACTTCTCTTGCGGATGCATTCTCAGGTTATTGAAATGCTTCATAATTTTCTTCTAAGTAAAGACGATTTTCGTGCATCGTTGTTGTCAAACAAAGAACCTATTTTTTTTTACGTTTGTTCTGCTTGTGTATTCCTTGAAATGGCGAGCAAATGCGCGACTCGTTATAATGCCTATTTTAGCCATAGAATATCAGTTCAAATGAAAAATACATACGTGTACGTGTAGGAATCAACGATACCGTTGTTACAAATGGCAAACTTGAATAATGGCCTTGATGAAGGGGAAGTGGGGAAGAGGCGGAAAACAAGTTTCAAGAAAGAGAAGTACAGCTTGAAGATGATCACACANGTTTTTAGAAAGGCTGCTAGCGAGTTCGCCATCAACAACGGGACATCTGATTTGCTGCACCTCACTTCTCTTGCGGGTGCATTCTCAGGTTATTGAAATGCTTCATAATTTTCTTCTAAGTAAAGACGATTTTCGTGCATCGTTGTTGTGAAACAAAGAACCTATTTTTTTTTACGTTTGTTCTGCTTGTGTATTCCTTGAAATGGCGAGCAAATGCGCGACTCGTTATAATGCCTATTTTAGCCATAGAATATCAGTTCAAATGAAAACTACATACGTGTACGTGTAGGAATCAACGATACCGTTGTTACAAATGGCAAACTTGAATAATGGCCATGATGAAGGGGAAGTGGGGAAGAGGCGGAAAACAAGTTTCAAGAAAGAGAAGTACAGCTTGAAGATGATCACACAATGCTAGTGTAAATTAACCTCACGTGAATCTACATTCTACAAATTCTCGAGTTACCTGGAATGGAATAGAGGTTGGAGGGCCACGACTAATCACTCACGTCGCCACGGAATCCTCTAAAGTACGGAATATATTGGTGTAAAACGAGCAAAGAGAGAAAGAGATTTAAAATAAGATAGTTGCCTGCTCCCCGCAGGTTCGTTACCGGCAAAAATAAAGACACCGACATTTTGTCGTGACTTGCTGGGCAATGAAGTTAGCTTTACTGTATTGTTTTATTGTTTCGCCACGCTCCTTGCAGTTCGTGCCTGATGTCTTACATATTTGCTTGTCTTAGCTTAATCGCGACAGCCGACGGCCAAGTCGCCGCAACTCTGCTGTCCCGGTGAATTATCACCTTGTCTGTTCAGCTGCACCATGGCGGCTCGTAAGCATCCTGTATCAAATGTTCGCTGACTCACTTCGACTGAAACAGACAAAGGACAGCGCTCATGTTGTTTATTTGATGGTAGGCACGACAACTTGAGGTACGGAACGAATAAATATTACCTTGTTTCAGACGCAATTACTGTACAACCAAAATAAATCTTCCTATTTTCAAGTAATTGGTACCAAATACATCAAAATAATTTTGTTCGTACTACTTTATGTTGTGTTGCCAAATACAATTTATTAACTGAATTTCTTAGATCGTATATTTTTGGAATAATAAAATAGTTTTCGTATTCCAATTACAACAAATAGTGCTTTTTTTGTTGTTTCAATAATCACTGATTCTTTCTTTCGTGTACACAATACTTAAATTGTCTGGTTCAAAGTTGAGAGACACGATCAGGCATATCCCGTGTTCACGTGGATTGCATCGTGTTAACTTCTTACATTNATTTATTAACTGAATTTCTTAGATCGTATATTTTTGGAATAATAAAATAGTTTTCGTATTCCAATTACAACAAATATTGCTTTTTTTGTTGTTTCAATAATCACTGATTCTTTCTTTCGTGTACACAATACTTAAATTGCCTGGTTCAAAGTTGAGAGACACGATCAGGCATATCCCGTGTTCACGTGGATTGCATCGTGTTAACTTCTTACATTGTTGTGAAGTTTTCTGCTCACGGGAACCTAAATTTCTGACAAAATATTTATTATAACCTTAATTCCGGAGGAAATTACATACACAAATATTTCCTCAGCTATAACATTTAATGAATATGCCACTATAAAATTACCAAATTTCGTGTAATGTAAAGTCGAGACAAAGAGTTCACAATAAAATTCGAACAGATTGCTTGAATAACGTCAAACTATGTATTTTGTTTATTATAAAGCAGTGAACAGCGTGTTTGATTAGTAAGTTGAACACAAACCCAAACTTCTGTGAAGTAATAAATTCCTACTTTGAACGATGGTTAAAATCAACATGCATCTCTAACCAAAAAATCAATTATTTTTTCTAATATTATCACTACATTAACAGGGAAACAGCATAACACCTAGGTAGACCTATGTTATGTTTTAGAATAAATCATTTTTATATAATCTGTGAATCATCGCAAAAATGACAAACAAAAATTCTTAACACCACACAGTAACTGACGCAAAATTTATACAACTGGTAAACCTTACACTGCATTTTTGTATTAATTAGTGCACTTATGATGGTACAAAATTGACCATATATCATAACATAACCGTTGAAATTATTTATGGTCTCTAAACACACACGTTTGATCATGGCATTTACTGCAGAACTCTTTATGGTTTGGGAGATCTGTTAATGTTATGTGGGTTATATTGTGTCTATTAAATGAGTACATTTTCTCAAAGTTTATATAGAAAACTTTAAGACTGTTTTATATGTTTGCAAAACACATTTATTTAATTCGACAGTCATTTGAGAGCTTAAAAAAGATAATTGTACAAAAAATTTTTTACAATATTTGTATGCAGAAATTTAATGGTTGTGGCGAACTACCGCGAGGTAATTTCTGATGCCAAGGAATTGTAATACTAAGCGACGCGCAGAAAAAAAAAAACTAGGAAAGGATATATCTGAGGAACGATGTCTCTGTTCCGAATAACTAGCCCCCCTCCCCCTTCCAACTGACATTTAACACGCACTCTCACTCGTGCTCCGTCCGAAAATTCCTTGCACACTCCTCATGTCGAGTACGTTCACACCTGCACTACTCTCATTGCTGATAATTCACGAGTGCTTTGTGTCAGTTGGCCAGTTGTTCATTTATGAGATTCTCAGTTATCTTGCAGGATAAACTTTAATTTTAAATTAATTTTACCAGCCTATAACAAAGTTTTCACACACACACACACACACACACACACACANCACACACACACACACACACACACACACACACACACACACACACACACACACACACACACACACACACACACAATCTCTTGCACTCGCATTTGGAAGTGCACCAGAGTGCTGTTCCACGTGACGGAGTGCGGGCATGTCTGCGTGTTACAACGGTGCGTTGGATGCGTGCTGTGAGCATGCTCTCAGCATATTGCTAAATTAGTACTTGTATGCTGTTGTTTTGTAATTCATGCAGTGCCGAAAAGTCAAGCAATTTCCCATCCTAAGTAAATATTGCAAATCATTTCAATATATAATATTGTGCAAATACTTGTTGTTCTGTCGTACGTTTCGCGTGTTCGCAATACCAATACAATTTGAAGCTATCAAAAATACTTGGTATTTAGTATTATTGTCAAGTTAACCATAAAATATTCTCGAAATATGGAAAAAAAAAAAAAAAATTGTCGGCTCTTTAACAGCCTCAAAATTTCAATGTTAATTTTCATGGGAACTGCATTTTGTTTCTTACATAGCAGCGTAATTATTATGGTGACTGTAGATTATATACAACAGCAGGTAGTAACGCAAATATTTACACTTGTAAGTTACGCTCTGGAATACAATCAGCGTAAGCAATAGTTAAAATATAATTACACTCTAAGCTCGAATCAGTGACATCAATCAGTGAAATAACATTCATCGAAAGTCAGTTGACAAGCTGCTGCCGCCTGGCGAATTAAGAAAATGAACTGGGGAAAAGTGACTTATTGCAGTGGAATTCTCGACAATCAGTGGGAATCGCAAATAAATCAGTGGAACTCACTCATCATATTAAATAGTTATCCGGCACTGGGTATCAGTAGTTCAAGTCTCACTGGTTTTCAATTATTTGGCTCAATTCTCACTGTTTCAGTTTTAAAGTTTATACATTTAATGTATTTATTATTTTAAAATATTTAAGTCTCAGACAATTTTTGTACGTATTTCGTTGACAGCTTTGTAAAAAATTACAGGGTTATCTTATGGCCTTTACCGTGGCCATGAAAACTGTGAGTTGACGCATGGCGTTACAGTACAGTCGTAACTGTACGTCGTACGGAGAGCGAAATTGCTGTATGACCCCACGATTACCGCACTGATTGGCAATACTATTTTAGTGGATAGTCTACGGGATACGAGAATGTCCCCCCTCTCTCTCTATCTCTCACTCTCATATTTATCTTTTTCTGTCGTCCCCACCCTTCTTCCCCACCAGTATCCGCTGTTGCTTCATGANATTTAATGTATTTATTATTTTTAAATATTTAAGTCTCAGACAATTTTTGTACGTATTTCGTTGACAGCTTTGTAAACAATTACAGGGTTATCTTATGGCCTTTACTGTGGCCATGAAAACTGTGAGTTGACGCATGGCGTTACAGTACAGTCGTAACTGTACGTCGTACGGAGAGCGAAATTGCTGTATGACCCCACGATTACCGCACTGATTGGCAATACTATTTTAGTGGATAGTCTACGGGATACGAGAATGTCCACCCTCTCTCTCTATCTCTCTCACTCTCTCACTCTCATATTTATCTTTTTCTGTCGTCCCCACCCTTCTTCCCCACCAGTATCCGCTGTTGCTTCATGAANTCTCTCACTCTCATATTTATCTTTTTCTGTCGTCCCCACCCTTCTTCCCCACCAGTATCCGCTGTTGCTTCATGAACTTGTTTTCAGGTGCTCGTTATTCGTACGCATTTCCAGCAATGACGTTTTCCTGTGAAAGCTGCCTGGGAATCGTATCTGTCGATTGGAAACTTTGTAGCGCGATAACAGCAGAACACTATTTTAAGAAGTGTTACGTTTTCTTACAACGTATTTTAATTCGCAATTTATTTTGTTATTTTTTAATTTTCAGTAAATGCTAAGACATTTTAAATATTAGGTGAGTGTTTACTTGCACTTTGTGATCTAGGTACTGATACCTGCCAAATGCTGAAGTTTGGAAGTAGGTATTGATTCTGCTCTGCGGCGTGAGGCGCCAGCACTTGATGCTAGCCCTCAGTGATAGGGCGTAGGAATACGTCGACACTGCTGTCTCTAGGTCCAATTTACTAATAAATTACACTTTATTTGTGAGTTCACATAATCGAGTTTTATTGNTGGCGTCGTCCCTTGGTTCTGGCCTGGAAGTTTATTGTCCTGTTCTGCGCGCATGCCCGCTAAAAGCTCTCATGGTTTATTGCGGTACAAGCCCGGGACAGATGCAGCTGGTGGTGGGATCTCGGTGTCCCTTGGGCAGCTGCAAAATGCAGCTGTGTCCGCACCCTGGTGCCTTCCGTTGTCTCTGGATGTCGTCTGCACGTGCAGGAACAGTTGCACGTGCAGAAACCTTTGGTAGCGTGACTTTGCAGCTGCGAGGCTCCTGGCGTCACTCTTCCGGCACGTCCACAAAACCCTTAATCCTTATTGCGGTCGTCCGCCTGCGAGCTTCGCCAGAGCATGTGTTCTGACGAATAAAATATAGGGACGCAGAATGCGTCAGTACAATATGTATACACTGTTTCTGGAAAAGATAAATTTGCCGTCATATTTTTTAGTCCATCAGTGTTGTATATTTTTCAATTATGTACGAAATTAATTTAATTTTTAAGTTATTAACAGGTTGACTGAAATAAGATTATATTAAATTAAAATACAGTTTATTAGAATTGGTTTGGTTTAAGATACTCGTACATACATAAACATTATAATGACCACTGCGGAAATACCTTAGGGTTAGAACTAGAATTCACGTATGTTTAAGGTGTAATACGTGGAGAGCATATCCGCTCTTATCACTGAAAGCCGAAGGCTGATATCTCGCGTCGACGGTTGGCACGCACAACTCCTGTGAAATCTTCGACGACCGGAACGGACCGTGTCATAAGGCCCGCGCTACAATGCCACGAATGCGGATACGTATTACGGAAGTGAGGCTCGTAGCACGCTCCGTGTTCGATCTACAATGGGACGCAAGCGTATGCGGATAACGTACGGATCCACGTAAGACAGCTGAGCAACTCCCAACTCTCTTCCGTGTTCGTGAATCCGTGTAGCCGATAGAAATTGAGTACGTATTTGGTTTGTTGATTTTCGTCTTCGTCGCCATTGTGGTTTATTACAAGTTAACAAGGGCGTGAATTTGAGGTGGCAATTATCAATTTTATTTTAATAAACCCGCGTGCTTGGTTCGGCAATATTATTTATAGGATAATAAACATAAGTTAGTATAAATATTTAAACTTCGGCTGTGTTTTTAAAAGCTTATTTAAGAACTTTGTAACAGAAAATGCTTAAAGATAGTTGCTTTCCTGTATATTATATAACAGCTAAAATTCCTCCAGATTCACCCGCCCACTGCGTTTACGCGTTACGCGTCCGTTTTCTTACGCATTTTAGAACGGGCCTGAAGGTCGTACTACAATCTAAATAACCATTACCATAACCACATCCATACCCATAACCATTGCAGTTATAAAAATACTGTGCTTCAATTGACATGATTAAACCGAATGTTTTCGTTTGTTGGCCAATATGTTCTTCACTTCCGTGTTGGGAGTTTTCACTAATAGTTATTAAGTTAAAACATAATAATTTGGCCAACTTACAAGAGTGAAAATTTATTTCACTCCTGTAAGTTGGCCAAATTATTATGTTTTAACTTCTTTTTTGTATGTAGACATCTCGTTAATAAGCAGTCGTGATGCATACAGAATTATTGTTTTAGATGTTGCAGTTCTCTTTTTTACAAACCACGTGCTAAAGAAACAAATAAACACGCGAAAGCAAAAATAAAAAATTGGAGTCAAATGTACGCTTAGCTTCGTGACCAGAAATGTACAGTAATGAAAGTTATATTGAGGTCTTTAGTAATGTCAGTGGCTTCTAATTGACTACGCATATTTTCTTGCATAAGAATGTTAAAAGTTCGCAAAATTTCTATGCAGCTATGCGTAGGCAATGTTTATGGGTATTGTAATGCATGGCTGCAGCAAGCACCATTGTGCATAAGGTATTCGATTATTACAGTTACTGGTATGGTTATGTCGATTGTAGCATGGCAGTAAGTGGTACAGTGCGTTTCGTAGCCTTTTCTTTTTTTTGGCGAATTCAGCTCCACACGGAGGGGAAAATCCGTAGCGTCTCGCGTAGTTGTTCCATCAAGTAGGTATATAAATTTTTGACACAACATGTTTTGAAATGGTTTTGCCTTGCTGATCACAAATTTCACAGCTAGGGGTGCCGATTGNGAAATTTTTGACACAACATGTTTTGAAATGGTTTTGCCTTGCTGATCACAAATTTCACAGCTAGGGGTGCCGATTGCTGGTCTGCGTTTCGAAGTCTTGTCCACGCTGTTATAACCAAGGAATAGAACTACAACCCAGTACCAGGAAATGTTCACAGAACTTCTCAGTTTGCGTTGCAAATAGATCCTGTGCTTGACTGTAACTCTGCGCAAACCAATATTAACACACATCTGCCACTTCGATATCCTCTAGGCAGTGTTGCCATATGTCAAACTAAAAAAATTCGGAAGTTCCTTAAAAAAAAAAAAAAAAAAAATCCCGAAAAACTTCTTACTTAAAAATAATTTAGAAAACATGTGTGCACAGTTGTAGCCATTGTTCAAAAATACCAGTGCTAACTCCCAACAAACTACACTCAAGAAAAATTCGTAAATCTTTTATTTTGGTTCGATCGCTTTCCCTTTTTTATTTCACTAGACTTACCCCAAGTTCCCCTTATCAAAAGTGATGTCACAGAAAAGCAATTCTAGTGGCTAAAATACGACACCACTGTCATCAGGCAATCAGTCCAGAAGCAACAGTTAACACTTACTTAACCATATACAGAGGACGAGACCAGGCGCCATAAAAGCGCAAATAAGGGCAGTCTACAATTACTCTGTCCCAACGTGTGTCGTAACACAAGGATACGCAGATTGGTGCGCGTAACCCTCTGACGTCATGACGCTGTCCCAACCTCCCGTGCCCTAAGCCAACCTTTGTACCAAGTCAGAGCACTCAGAAAATTAAAATCTTGTCCCAAGTTGCGCCCTAAGACGATATAAAAAGAAGAAGACTTCAGAAACTTTCGCGCGCATTCATCGAACGTTTACGTAGTAACTGTAAACAATGGACGTGCAAAGTGGGCTTTCTCAAGACGAACGTAGTGAAATGCTAATTATTGCTGTCTGCGTTCAGNGTAAACAATGGACGTGCAAAGTGGGCTTTCTCAAGACGAACGTAGTGAAATGCTAATTATTGCTGTCTGCGTTCAGCCTGAAGTAACTATTTAATATGAAGGATGGGCAGTATAAAAACGTCAAGTTCGAATAAAATTCTTGGATGTCAGTTGCCGAGCTTATTTCAAATAACAGTTATGGCCTATATCACAAAGATAAATACATATTCAAACCCTTTCATCTCGCATCACTCAACAATTCAGCGATAGACAGGCCTTTCAGGTGGGTACTTTAGAAATACTGTGTTTGTTAATATATGTTTTCATAAAAGTGTAAAAAGTTAAATATTTTCCGGCTGTCGCAAAAAAATCGGGATATCTTCCGATTTTGTGATAGATCTGGCGTGCCTGCCTCCAACGGATCTTGATAACACTGCGGCTGTTGCAAGTTGACGTAGTTCCACAACTGCCGATAGATGGCTCTAGAGTCTTATCTACGAAGTCTGCGGAACGAACATTCGCTTGAAAGAATTCGTCCACAACCCAAGAGTGGAATCTACATACACGAATGTGATGAATTATGGTTACGTTTACAACTAACATTTCAAACGTACAGTGAACTTAAAACTAGAACGATAGCAGAACGAAGTTGTGCAATAATGATGTGGTTGACTACCTGCACCACATCAATAAAAATCAAGGGAAAAATAAACAAACTTCTCGTTATATTTATACTCCACGGCAAAGATTTATCTGCTGNCCTGCACCACAGCAATAAAAATCAAGGGAAAAATAAACAAACTTCTCGTTATATTTATACTCCACGGCAAAGATTTATCTGCTGAAATTACATGCACCATTTAGTTACTTGAATATGTGGGCAAAAAAGATTTGATAAATATGCCATTAGCTTTTTCTCGTGTTTTCCATTTTAGTCTAGTCGGAGGTCCGAAGATAATTTTTTTTTCTCAGAATTTTACATTTTAGTCTAATTTTCAAGGTGAACTACTAGGGAGTTTCACGTCCTCTTCCTGTTCGGTCTGTGTTTAGTCGCGATTACTTAGTGTTACTGAATACTGTTTTTCTCACGTACTTTCAAGGGTAATGTAAAAGGTTTCGCTGTAAGCGGATTTCCGAAATATAAAATAAAAAAGTGGATTGGAAGTACTTAATATATTTCCACGGGGTTTGTTTTATTGACTATATATTTATTTCGAATTTACTAACCCATCAGCAGGGCCGCCTGGGGCAGTTTGGAGCCTGGGCAAAGCGGTTTTTAGGCCCCCCCCCCTATTTGACGTGACTACGCACTTTAAATATTACTTACTAGTAGAGGGAGCGGCGCTGTTTTACGATGCTAAGGAGACATTATTGGCCTAAGTGCCATTTGATTATCCTGTAAAGTGGTGTTGGGAGGGTGGACCCTAATTGGAGCTAACCTTTAACCTTGCTAATTGATCTTCCCCCTCCCCCTACCTCTCGGAGGTGTGTTGTGATTGGTTGTTCGTTTTCTATATTTATCTGATTTTGATTTTTGTTGCTATGCTAGCTAAGATATATTTTTGTTACATCTTACATATCAGTTGAGAGAGAAAGGCTGAGGATGATGATGATACATACCTAATCATTATGTATGACCCTAAGTGCCATAATGAGAATAATAGTACCTATGTTATGTAGTCATTATTAAAAATGAATAATACCTACCTATCATTTTATTTTATATAGTTTCAGATTATTTTCAGGATGCCAAAAGTAAACCCTATTTGGGATTATTTTGAAAAAGCGGTCTCTGCTCCATCTAAAGCCAAATGTAAGCTGTGCAATAAAATATTGTCGCTCGGTAGCGACAAACCGAAAATTCAAACAATCAAAGGTTTGAAGGGACATTTGTCCAAGTACCATATGTCTGAAAATGAAGAATATTTAAACAAGCTNACAGGCTGATGATGATGATACATACCTAATCATTATGTATGACCCTAAGTGCCATAATGAGAATAATAGTACCTATGTTATGTAGTCATTATTAAAAATGAATAATACCTACCTAACATGTTATTTTATATAGTTTCAGATTATTTTCAGGATGCCAAAAGTAAACCCTATTTGGGATTATTTTGAAAAAGCTGTCTCTGCTCCATCTGAAGCAAAGTGTAAGCTGTGCAATAAAATATTGTCGCTCGGTAGTGACAAACCGAAATTTCAAACAATCAAAGGTTTGAAGGGACATTTGTCCAAGTACCATATGTCTGAAAATGAAGAATATTTAAACAAGCTAGCCGTTTAAAAAAAACCAGCGCCGAAAGTCCAAACATCTATAACTATCAGACAAGAAAATTCAGCCAACTGTCAAACACATTTTGACCCACCCATCATCATTATCACAGTGGCCAGATGACCATGATATTCCAAAACGCATTGATATGGCCGTTATTGACTATATTATTGTTGACATGCAGTCTTACACAACTGTAGGAGGAGAAGGCTTTAAGAGATTAAATTTCTCTGACCCAGTTGGACCAAAGAGATATAAATTAAAGTCCGACAAATATTTTCGAACACAGTTGAAGCCCCAAACATATGAAAAAGTAAAAAAAAAAAAAAAAAGTAATTAATTTACTGTTTGCTGAATGGAATGGATTAGCTTCACTACAGACATATGGTCCAATCCAACGAAAACTTGCTCCTTGCTAAGCTTTACAACACATTTCATTCATGAAGTCAACGTTTAAAAGTAGTCCTTGGCGCATGCGTCTTAGAAGAAGACCACACTGGCGCATACATTGCCCAGAAACTTATTGAAATAATATCAAGCTTTTATACACAANCAACTTGCTCCTTGCTAAGCTTCACAACACATTTCATTCATGAAGCGCAACGTTTAAAAGTAGTCCTTGGCGCATGTGTCTTAGAAGAAGACCACACTGGCGCATACATTGCCCAGAAACTTATTGAAATAATATCAAGCTTTTATACACAATCAAAAATTCATTTGGCAGTTAGGAACAACGCTGTCAACATGACTTCTGCTACTCGAATCGCTGATTTCAAATCTTTGGACTGTGTTGCACAAACGTTGCAATTAGTCATTCACGACGCTATCTTTTCCGTACCAGAAGTCGAGGAATCGATAAAAAAATGTCGCAAAGTGGTTGCACATTTTCCCAGGAGTGAACAAGCGCGAAGGTATTTGACTTCGTGTCAAAGGCCGTGTAATTTACCTGAACACGTATTATTTCAAGACGTCGAGACGCGCTGGAACAGTATGTATCAGATGATGGAACGCCTGATTGAATAAAAAAATGCAATGAACCTTTACCGCGTAGAAAGATCAAATATTGCTGAAATAAACAACAAAGAATGGGATTTAATGAAAAATCTATTTGCAGTATAAAAACATTTTTATCAGGCCACGATCGATATATCATCAGATTCCTCATGTGTTTCTATGGTAACACCAATGGTAACCATGTTAAATGGTAAATTACAACTGCAGCAAACCTGCAATTATGTTGGCGCTGTCCATAGTGAGGAAGATAACGAATTCGTTCAGAATAGAATTCGTCTGGAAGAGATGAAAAACAATTTGCTCAGCTCGTTGAACAGGTGATTTAGTTACCTCAAACACTGTCTTTCTATGATCACAGCGACGCTTATATATATATCCCCGGTTTAAGACAAAGTATCTTTCCCTAAACGATATTGATTTAGCAAAAAGAAACATCATACATCTTCTGACGCAACAAGAATCAAACTCCAACCGCCTTTCTTCAACTGACAATGATAATTCCATATCATCACGAAATACATCCCAAACAATTGATGATAATATGAATAGTCTATGGGCAGCGCATGACTCTATTGAGATCGAAGATGCTGGATCAAGAGGAAGACTTCAATATCACGGAGCATGCTATCCAATCATTTTCAAGAGACAAGAGAACCTCGTCTGCAAAAACTGCCAATATTTATTAGTCTTGGCATTCTTCTCCCTATAAAGTGCTTCGAGCAGCTGCTTTGAAGTTTTTGTCTGCTCCTCCAACAAGTGTCGCAAGTGAGCAACTACACAGTGCGGCAGGTCAGTTATATGACGAAAGGAAACACAATTTGAAGGGCCAAAACGCATTAAAGTTGTTCTTTATGACTTATAATATTAAGTTGTTTGACTTTGTTAATTAAAATGTTGATTTCGTTTCAGTAAAACTATTTTTTGATTAATAAAAATATCACTACGCAAAAATTATGTTTTACTGATTTTTCCTCCATTTTTATAAATATTTTGAAAGTCACGGTCCCGGTATCGGTCTCGGCCGAAACAAAAAAAATTGTGGTNCAATTTTTATAAATATTTTGAAAGTCTCGGTCCCGGTATCGGTCGAAACAAAAAAAATTGTGGTTCGGTCGGACCTTAGAGAGGGGGTGAGAGGAGGGAAGGACTGTGGTTTTGGATGTATAGTCGGGTCCTCATTGGTTCGAATCCCGTCGAGGGTAATTAAATCGTAATTATGTTTGAAATGGCATAGTCCTTGGTTCGAATCACCATCGAAGCTAATTAAAGCATGATTACGTTGATTCGAGACCCACCGAAAGTAAATAGATGTAATTAGGTGTAATTGCGTAATGAGTAATTGCATAATTAACAACGACGAGAGTAATGAGAAAGACTAATTACATTTACCGAGAGAGTAATTACATACTAAGTACACATGTTTACCCATCGGCTGCCGAAACTTAATTGACGAGGTTGGTGATCTAGTCTTTGGTTCGAACCCCGTCGAGATTAATTAATGCATAATTGCATATATTTTTTAAGCATAATTACATATATTTTTTAAGCATATTTACATTTGATAAAATAATTGTAATTACACGTCCAACCTCTACAAGAGTCAGCAACATATCGAACTCTAACACAGAGCATGACCTTTAATAATAATAATAAATCAGAGTAATTGCATATCGTTAGTAATTACACAGATAGAAAATATGTTTGGAACAAGTATACGACCACTCAGCTCGGAGGCTTGACGCAGACTGAGTTTAAAATACTAATATATTTTGATTATACTCCCCGCCNAGTTTAAAATACTAATATATTTTGATTATACTCCCCGCCATCTTGGACGACATATAAGGGAGAGATATTATTTTTAATTTATGCAGTATTTCCTAAGAATTGTTTTAAACAGATATGATTTTAGTCCTTGTTGTAAAGATCACCTCTAAAATAAGTATAATTTTTAGATAATAATAGCCACACAATCATGCTAAAACCATGTCGGGATACTTTAACCAAGCACAAACTTCCGCAGAGTCCACGAATACCTAGTGGAGCTTCCTTACTGCCGAACGAGAGTGTTAACATTTTTTGCCGCCAGGCGTACTGAGATCGTGGCGGGATACCTCAGTCGAGCGGCAGATGCGGAAGAGAAAACATATACGTTATCTGCATGGGAAGGGGTAGCCAGCCCGAGGAAAGACGAGGGGGCAAGCGTAGTTCCGTTGAATGCCGACAGGCGCGCGGAAATCGAGGCAGGAGACAGTCTGCCTTCACCCTTGGAAGAGTTAACATGTACGCTCTCTGAAGTGGCGAGGGGTGCCACACATCCCGTCGTATATCGATCGCCTGCATGCCAGGTGACCACATAGTTCCATATTTTGACGATGGGCGCGCTAAGATCGTGGTGGGTGACCTCAATCTGCCTTCACCCTCGCACGAGAGAGTATCGCTCTCTGAAGGGTAGAGGAAGGGACGCACATCTTCTCCTGTATCGACCGCTTGCCGGGTGACCGATGAGACTAGTCCCCCCCCCCCAATAATCCATAACCTCCCTCAAAGGATGGATTGAGTGGAGGTCGGTTGACAATTGCATGTCTTCGATCGCAGTTGTTTGCGTGTGTGTTGGTGTGTGTATGCATGTTTAGGCGTGTATGTACATGCATATGCATGCATGTTTGAGTGTGTGTATTAGGTGAGTGAAACTGTGTGTAAGCATGTGTGTAAATCCCGCCGTCGGGGTTCGCTCATACCGCCTCTCCATGGTTCGACTCTCAGTTAGGCTAAAGTAAGTCAATGCATAACATGGATACTAAGTTTGTGAACATTTGCCGAAAGCGATACAAATCAAGTTTTAAATTACTATTTGTGTAATCAATGAACACAACTTTATACCTCGAAAAACGAAATATCTTTGATAATATGTCGTCCCAACCCATACTAATGTGTATATGATGGTGCAGGTTAAATTTCTAGTCTTTGATATGTGTTACACAAGTTAGAATTGCATCTCGGTAGACACACATTCATTAATGTGTAGACTGACTCTGAAACTTACATTAACAATTGCAATGCTAATAAAAAAAAAAAAATATGCCCGCACACCGATGGTCATTACTGTTGCATTATATAACCTTGATAAAAAAATTACTGAAACCAAAANTAATTTTCATAACAAATACACAACTGATAACGACGTTTGGGAAATAAACACTCGTAATTCGTGCTCGAAAATATGTATTTTATTTATAATCAATACCTTATTACATTACTAGTTGCAATGTCAAGTCACTAAAATATGTGTGTGCATAAGTGTGCGTGAGTGCGCACGCGGGCCCGCATTTTTTTTCTGACGACCGTTGAGTCTGCGAGAGCCAGTCAACTAAGGAACAGCTGCCAGGGAGGGTGTTGGTTAGGGAGGCTCATGTGATTCCAAACTCCACCGATAGACAGCGCCGCGATCGCCCGAAAGGTTATAGTACAAATCGAACCTCGAATAAACACCTCGCATCGTGCGCGCGTATCAAAATCAGAGCGCCCATGCGTCCCCAGTTCCATAAAATCTAGCATTCCACTTATATTAAATTTAAAAAAATGTGTAGGTATACATCAATAAATTTCAAACTAATCAAACAATATTTTATACCAAATAAAAATCGATATTATCAACATCAATATTTTTATTACATTATTAAAACATCAAACACTATATATAAATACAGAAATACAAAATCGCATGCATATTGCCCACAAGTATGTGCAGAACTCGTTAAAAAAAAACACCACTGCGGTAAATTGTGTTTACACTTTACCAACCAATGACCACACATTGTGCATCGTTGTACATCCCACCCAGGGTTCTTAAACAACTTCTCCTCATGTGACGATACATATTACGTCGTAAAGTAAATAATTTACGACAGAAACGACACTGATAACCAGAAGCTGGCGAGATTTCCACCGCAACATCTTGTTCGCACGTCAACGAATGTTTTTCAAGCTGCACATGATCAGTAAACACACGCTGACATTTATCGCAACAGTGTTTATTTATAACAGTTTTTCCCAAACACGATGTTTTTTTTGATGTCTTCTCAAACTGCGGAATTAAAGTAAATTTCTTCTCGCAGTGTACACACTGATGTAGAGGTCTTGTCTTCTCTTCTAAAGTAGCTGGTGGCGACGAATTTGGAGACGTATTCGAATTAGTAGACGCTGTCAGGGAATAATTGCTAATAAACACACGTTTCCTTAGTGCATCATCATTTTAAAATAAACGTTGGCATAGTGTACAGTGATATAGATTCAATTTAGGACTCTTGGAACATACNTCTTCTAAAGTAGCTGGTGGCGACGAATTTGGAGACGTATTCGAATTAGTAGACGCTGTCAGGGAATAATTGCTAATGAACACACGTTTCCTTAGTGCATTATCATTTTAAAATAAACGTTGGCATAGTGTACAGTGATATAGATTCAATTTAGGACTCTTGGAACATACCCTATTCTCATGGTGGTGAACATAACGAAATGGGGTAAATGTTTGACCACAGAAACGACATACCTGCTTTATTCCCGTTCGCGCACTGCTTTTACATACTGCTGAATGCTTTGCTAGTGTGGAATTTCTTGTAAAGGTACGGCCACACTTTGCGCAGCGATATCTAATACACTCTGGGTTCTTTACACAACTACTCCTTTCTTGACGATGCATATCGCGACTATGATTAAATTTTTTATAATAAAGCCGGCACTGGAATCCTTCGATGGTTTATCTGTTGCAGGAGTAAAACCGCAACATCTCACATCTGCAAATACACTGGAGAGCAAAAAAAAAAAAAAAAAAAA
>NQII01006873.1:0-69122 GCA_002778355.1 Clitarchus hookeri | reverse complement strand
ATTTCAATATTTTTAAAACGAGAACTAACTTTTTACATACGAAGGGTGATATTCGAAAAATCTCCACTTTTGCATATAATTACCATCTCAAACATAGGTAACCAGAACCTCAATTCGCAGAGCGATATGTGTGTCTGACGCACGTCATTCACCTAAATACATAAACAAACCTACATCAAAATGCGAACTGAACGTACAACCTCCTCGCAGACATTTACCCTTAAATGTTGTAAATGGGAATCGCAAACATCCATATACACCTCATATACATCCGAATAGATGAGCCTGAAATTTAAATAAGAAACCATAATTCTTTTATTAGAAGTATCGCTCTGGCAACCCCTAGATCTATCACCATACAGGAACATGGTTTCTAACATGTTGTGATGCAGCGGTAAACCCAGTATCTTCCTAACAAAACACACCATATTTGTCGATCCATTATATAAATTTTATATCGTTTATAACTCGCGGTAACACAATAGATTTGTTGTTTTGGTTACACTCTCCTTCTGTTATAAAATCTACAATATACGCAACTTTTCTCCTCTCTCCTATATCACAGGAATCTTTCGTGAGAGTACACAATACAAACCACAATTGCAACATGTATCCTTCCAGGAAAACACACACATAAAAGAATAACAATGGGAAAACACACAATCATTAAAAAAATGTCTAAAAACCACTTGTAAAGGAATTCCATCCTCATATTTTAAAAAGAATATCGTTCTAATTTACTAATGAACTTAAATTAGTAAGACTCTTAGACCAAAATGATATAAATATTATTTTTACCCTAAATGCTTAGAATATGCCAACTGTAACGTAGAATTAAAAATTATTTCACATTATTACTATTTTATCTGTAATTTTCATTATTTTTCCCCGTTCACATGTAGATGAAACACGAAAGGCTATTACCCACTCTATCAGTAAAAATTTAATAAAAAATACAGCACCCCAATATTGGGAGTGTATTTTCACTACACAGGCAAGCGGAAGAATATAAAAGTTATAAAAAAAACTATTTTTCTGTATATCCGTCACTGAACAAAGTATAAGGGTTGCAATTAGGGATAGTGAACATCCCAAAGACTTGTGTCTACACGGAACACACTCAGAAGAAAAACGAGTGCCGAATTACATACAACATCTCTGTGGTGCTAAAATGATCATATGTATATATGTAATTGCATNGAAGAAAAACGAGTGCCGAATTACATACAACATCTCTGTGGTGCTAAAATGATCATATGTATATATGTAATTGCATTTAGTTTATTCCCGAATTAAGAAGTGACGTAATTTATATGTTAACATTACAATTTCCATAAACAAATGAGAGATGAAAACTGTTTACGCTACTACTTCTCGAATAATCTCATCGTCAACGAGATGTTAAGTCCTACAGTTTCGAGCAGAATATATGCGAGTCCTTTAATATGTTAAAACGTAGCGTTCAATGAAACTCATCCCACTCAGAAGAATAAGCTTATGCAATCATTGAAAGCTACGTGGAAATAGTTTTAGTGAAATCTTTGATACATGACGACATAAAAGTAGTCATTGAATGTTCAGCATTGCATACAAGACTTACCTCTGCAATAACTGCGGCGAGGTGTTTACCTGCAGTGTAAGCTTTTAGAGACAAAGCGAGAAGCGTAAAGACAATGTTTGATGTTCATCAGGAAGTAAGTGTACATATTCTGGCGATCAGGTTTACCGAGCATGTATGTGTATATAGTAGTTAGAATCCTTATAACTCCGCAGCTTACAATGAAATATATCTCCAACAGATATTTGTACATAGCCATACTCCATGTATGTTCGTCGCAAATACTTGCAGTCTACCAGACATTTATAAATACACAGCAGTAGGTACATCCGTAGCCGATAGGAATTAAAAATAAAGATAAAACATTAATTTTTTTTAGTGTCTAATGTTTGTATTTATTCATATTCTTAACCAATTCACACACATTAATAATATAACATTTAACAAAGCCTCTAGCTCTGAGTACATCAATAATATAATTTATCTCTTCACTGACTGAAAGATATCCTCTTCTTTGCAATGGAACCAACACCTGCAGTCTATCAACCCAGTCATTGGGGTCATCAGAAAATAAGTAGCTAGACTTCACGACACACTTCGCAGAAGTTTCACGATACATGTCTGCATTATGTTCTTCTGTAATGAGTAGGTTGTGAGGTACTTCTGGACCATAGTACTAGGTTAGAATTGATGTTTCTTCTGCCCCAAATTCAAGTAGCCCTTATCTTGAGCAACACGTTTACGATTTTGCTTTGCAGATGTCGTCTTTTCATCATCAGTAGAATATGCGTATTTCACATCATCACCAGTAGTCTTAGAGGTCACATTTCTGTTCTCACCGTCCTGGACAGTTGTAACATCCTCGTTTTTCACTTTACACGTTAGCAGTGCATGTATGTTGTTTACAACTTCTGAAGGTTCGTATAACTCGCACTTTCCATATTGCATGTCTGCAACACTCATATTACCTTAACACACTATTTTGGAACATGATGCAGGCCANACTCGCACTTTCCATATTGCATGTCTGCAACACTCATATTACCTTAACACACTATTTTGGAACATGATGCAGGCCAAGGCAAAGTTATGGTTGCTCGAACCAACGTTAGTTAACACGACGAATCAGCAGGAAGGCTAGCCATAGCCTTGTCTTGCGTCAATAAATTCTATGCATGCTGTCTCGAACCAAGCAAAGGTGCGTTACTTTTACATGTACCAGTTTGTCTCTTTAGATTATCGCATCTACCAAATGCTGCACCACTCATATCGCATGCCAGTATTCTGGAGGTCNACCAGTTTGTCTCTTTAGATTATCGCATCTACCAAATGCTGCACCACTCATATCGCATGCCAGTATTCTGGAGGTCGGTTTCTTTGAATATTTGCACTGTTCATGGCGACGTGCATTGCAACTTTTACTGAAGTTTTTGACAAAGTAACTGCATTGCTTTCCATGTAATTGTTGAACACACGGTGAAGGTTTGCACGTAGTCTTACAGGACATACTCTATTGCACATCCTCAGTGGTTTTAATCATCTTCAAGCATATGTCAATTCAAACACTTGTACTACTGAACAGTGCTGACTCCTCACTGCTGACTCCTCATCGCTGACTCTGACTGCTGACTCATCACTGTTGACTCCTCATCGCTGACTCCTCACTGCTGACTCCTCACNTCCTCATCGCTGACTCTGACTGCTGACTCATCACTGTTGACTCCTCATCGCTGACTCCTCACTGCTGACTCCTCACCGCTGACTCCTCACCGCTGACTCCTCATTGCTGACTCCTCATCGCTGACTCCTCACTGCTGACTCCTCACTGCTGACTCCTCACTGCTGACTCCTCACTGCCGACTCCTCACTGCTGACTCCTCACTGCTGACTCCTCATCGCTGACTCCTCACTGCTGACTCCTCACTGCTGACTCCTCACTGCTGACTCCTCACTGCCGACTCCTCACTGCTGACTCCTCACTGCTGACTCCTCATCGCTGACTCCTCACTGCTGACTCCTCACCGCTGACTCCTCATTGCTGACTCCTCATTGCTGACTCCTCATCGCTGACTCCTCACTGCTGGCTCCTCATTGCCGANCGCTGACTCCTCATTGCTGACTCCTCATTGCTGACTCCTCATCGCTGACTCCTCACTGCTGGCTCCTCATTGCCGACTCCTCACCGCTGACTCCTCATAACTGACTCCTCACTGCTGACTCCACGCCACTGACTCCTCGCCGCTTACTTGTCACCCCTGACTTCTCACTGCTAACTCCTCATCGCTGACTCCTCACTGCTGACTCCTCACTGCTAACTCCTCACCGCTGACTCCTCATCGCTGACTCCTCACTGCTAACTCCTTACAGCTGACTCCTTATTATCGATTCCTCGCTGCTAACGCCTCACTGCGGACTCCTCATCGCTGACTCCTCACTGCTGACTCCTCATTGCTGGCTCCTCACTGCTAACTCCTCACTGCCTACACCTCACTGCTACTTTCATGCACTATCGGCACCGCACATGTCTGTTTAAGAACTGAGTGATTTTCTGTGGTTGCAGTAATTTATATCATCATCCCGCAGGTCAAAAGCGAAGGTATATTGTAAGTCAGTATACTGGAGCAGAGGTAAATACTATAAACAACAATGCTTTCTATTATATCTACATTATACACATCTACATTCGAGGTCTTGAAGGCTCTGGTACATTATTCGCCATCGTGAGGCCCTGGTTTCTTATAGCTACAGTCCAACCACATGTTATATTTGACAACACCATATTTTTCCACCTCATCTATAAGTCGGTTTATTATACTATGTTTCATACTTGACATGAAAGAGCAAACATCTCTCGATGCAATTGACATATTCGGTGTAACATAATCCTTTAGAAGACCCCTGGACACATATCGCTTCAGGAAAAAGCCATTAACATTAGGTTTANATTCGGTGTAACATAATCCTTTAGAAGACCCCTGGACACATATCGCTTCAGGAAAAAGCCATTAACATTAGGTTTAAGCTCACTCACAGAGCACAGACTTAGACTGTGTTGTACAATCAGAGGATTATGAAGTGACACGTGCAATATTCGCTATACCATTAGAGGCAGCTTGAGAGCAATTTTACAACTTAAAACTGNTGATTATGAAGTGACACGTGCAATATTCGCTATACCATTAGAGGCAGCTTGAGAGCAATTTTACAACTTAAAACTGTGAGGATGAAGAATAACCTTCTCATTCATCAGAGATCCTTATATTATATTCATTACAAAGTTTCAAATGACTTTTTAAATTGTCAACACGTGCATACTTCGTCGACACTTATCACATCGATATGTCATACGAATGCACCATTCTTCTTACATGTCTCCTTGCGACGTATGCATATGTAAAAGTCTTATCACAATATTTGCATGGATGTCTTGGTAGGAGCAAAGATCTGCTCTCAATATTTGTAGATTAACCCTCACATGTATCTGCTACTCTCCGCAGATAATGTTTAACAGGCAGTTTAGGAAGACCCTTACATTTTGCAAGATGCCTTTTCAAGTTGCTACAACATCCAAACTGACATTTTACACTTTTCTCGTGTGAATATGCTACATGCTGCATTCTGATGACAACCAGCTTCGTGTTGTTGGCAGTTGTTTATGTTATAGAAGGTCTTCTTGCAGTAGCAACACAAATAACGTTACCGATTACTTTCCATCGTGTAACAAGAGTACGTTCTCCGCAGCAAANCAGTAGCAACACAAATAACGTTACCGATTACTTTCCATCGTGTAACAAGAGTACGTTCTCCGCAGCAAATGTTCACTCTTCGCAGTCTGAATAGTAACTCAGCCAGCTAGCCTATACTATTATTATCATCATATATATATATATTACCACTTAAATTCTACTTTTCGCTGGCAATACTAGGAACCATGATGTCATGCTACCTTGACCTTAACCTTTGACCACCATCTCGAACGTCTACCCCTTAAAACAAAGAAGAATAGCATTTTTGTTTGGAAAATGTTAAAATCGTAGAAAAAATTATAAGACATTGGCTCCATCTTCAGCTTCGTCAAAGAAGAAGCAAAGATCTTATACTTTTTTCTGTGATTTAAATTTTTCTAAAAAAAATTGCGATTCTACAAGTCATCCGCTGACCTTTCACTCCGGGGCTGAAGGAGTTCTCCTCAGCCGTCTAACGGATAGCTGGCCGCCTCTGCGCCTACTGCCTCCACGTGGCAGGCTCTTGCTTCCCGGGGGTCGCAGTGGCGTAACGGCTTGAGCACTCGCATTCCACTACGGCGAACTGGGTCTTCGCACGTGGGAATCGTGCCGGACGATGCCGCTGGTCAGCGGGTTTTCCTCGGGGATATCCAGTTTCCCCCGTCCTCGCATTCCGGCGCTGCTCCATACGCAACCTCGCTTCACCTCGACGTTTTCCGCCCTAACCTCTCTGCTGCAATCCAGTCCACTTGGGTTTCCCACCGCTTGGCTTTGCTCGGAAAGTCCCAACGGGAACTATGATTATGATTAATAACAGGCGTGCTTCGGACAATAACTAGGTATAGGCTGTTAAAGGTTTCTTACAACTTTTCAGAAGCCCTGCAAAAGTTCTACTTCAAGGATATTCCTCCGCCTCATTACAAACAATGCTTATACAAGCACAGAAAATTACAGGCAAGGGACAACGCACCGCATTCGTGCGCACTAAATTAATATTATTTTGCCCAAGATCTATTTCATACTAAGCAACACTAACACACATATTTTTGCCCTGTTTTTGTTCATATCAATTATAAATAACATATTGTACTTTATAAATAGATAGAATATAAGTCGAAGTTCAATTTAACTAACAATCTATTTACTTTAATGCCAACACATGTATAAAACGCTAGTAATATGTGACGTATTTAGGAAACAACCAAACACGCTATAAATCGGGCGATTTTTCAAACGTTTGAATTAAAAAGTGTAAAGAAACCGCAAATAGACTATATGTTATTCACGACGAAGTGAGCATTTTTAAAGCTCAACCTTTGAAAAATGTCACTGCCTCTACCTGCATAGCCTATATCTGAACAGGTACATTGAATGTCATTTGCCTAGTAAAGTTGGCAACGACGGAGGGAAAGTAGTTCCATGATACAGCTTTGAATTAAAAGTGTGAAGTAAACATTAATGAACTCTGCAAAGATTTATTTTGCTTTCTGTTTTTTAATGCATATACCTGTAAGTGTAAGAATTAGCGACTTTGTAAAATATTTACTTTTATAATCATTTCGCAGTTTCACTTTACCGAGGCTTGAATAAATTGATCAAATCCAAGGGAATGCTGACTGTGCATAGGGCGGATTAATACATAGTGTACGTACAAGTAGATATTAAGCAGGAACTTACGAAAGTGTTCGGTTTATCGAGGAAAGCCTATGCAAAAGTCATACCGATGGTTGTTCTGGAAACATTGCAATGCGAGCGTAACTTAATTACTCAAGAAACAAGAACGGTTTTCCTTAATAAGTGCACGTTTTTTCCCCCCTTTTGAGACCTGCTTTAAATTGTAGTTTTAGGCGCTACAGACGGGAATTTTTTTGTTTCTTGCTGTACGTAATCTGACGCAGTACTTGTCCCGTCAATACAACCAATGAGCTGTAGGTCTCGTGTTCGGAAGTAGTGATGTGAACCATTCGCATCGCGCAGAGAAGTAGCATGGTTTACGAATCAGTTATCCACAGGGAAGGTCATTGGGCACTGAACCTCGTAGTGTACAATGCCGATTATTTCACCGTTATTTCTTGTGCGTTATGTACACGGCTGCGCACACTGAGGTGAGTGTGCAAATGAACACGGCACTGGAAAATTAGCTTACGAAGGTACTTCGCAGTATAAACATAAATTAAAATTGCTTTTGATACTTTTTTTTTACAGTGACAGTAAATAAAAATAAAACAAATAAATTATGCCGAACGCATTTTGTTTATCTTTCGAAGAATAAAATTTATCATAAATATAGATACACATTCTACATATTTTTTTTTTATAGAAATGACATATACGTAAAAAGAATTCTGAAGACTTATTACATCCAAATAAAAGATTGATAAGTTACGTTGGTAAAACATTAATCATTAAAGGCTTGATGGCAAAGACAGCGTGTTGACGTTTAGGTGGATAAGAATTCAAGTTAAGGCAAGGAAAAAAAATTCCAAAGTTGTAGTTAAATATATATAATTTTTTCGTGTTATTCTGAAGTGTGACACGGTTCCTGCGTTGGACACGAGTTAAAATTCGGAATACAACCCCAACAGCAATTCCTGACTTGTGAAGTTGCTTGCACGTTTTCATTTGTTACCATGTGGAAGGTAATAAAATAGTTAACACTACTGATAATTCGATCTCTCTTTTATAACAGAGAACTCATAAATTACTGAAAAAAATTTTCAAAAGCAAAGAAATATACTTACGTCTATTGTTTACAATAAAAGCAAGTTCGTGAGGTGCAGCAAGACTGCATAATCTTTTGTTAAACTTTTTCTATGGTGTCCCCGAAACATACAAAAACTAGAGAAAGTTGTAACATATTGTGATATTTTTGCGAAGTCACTAAATTTTAGAGAAGAAGTTTGTAAACATATGAACGCTCAGATATACAACATGCATAGATACGAGANGGGACGGGTCCGGAGACGCGTCACTGATGCTCGACATAAATCAAATGTGAAAGTTCCTCCTTTGTTTGAGATGCATCTTTTATGCCACCGCTCTTCGCATTCGGTGCAGTGAAACCAGTTTTCCGACCGGAGTGGAAAAGGAAGGGGAGTCGTTTTACATTTCAGCACAGCCATAGTAAAAATGAAATAATGCATCCAACTTTTTTCTCTCTGCTTTTTCTTAGATAAAATTTTTTTTTCCATTTTTTCCCCGCTTTCTCAGTTTTTACAGCATTTCTCCTCTCAGAGAGTAGCAATAGTAACTTGAGTTTTGAGTGGCATTGAATTTAAAACTTTAGATTTATTTACAATGAAAATTCGAGCTTTGAAACGAATGGCGATCTTTAATGGGTCATTTTGTAAACACTGATTGCATTTACTGCTGTTGTAGAGTTTCAGTGTGGTTGCACTCACATTACACACCTTTGTTAGCTGTTGCAATGGATGATAGCTTCTCCATAATTTCTGTCCTAATATCTTCTATACCAAAAGCATTTGCTACCACGATCATGTGCAGGAATGAGCTCAGATAAATAATTCTTTACTTTAAATATTATGGCAACTTCCCCTAATTCATCTGCAAATTCTGTCACGGCGGAGAGAAATATCGTATTCAACAAATTAAATATATTTTTTAATATGCACACTCCAGTCACCTACGAATTTTTTTATTTACATTTACACAACCATAGCCGTCCTTTCTTGTGCCTTTGCAAAAATAAAAAAAAAGAAGAAAAAAAAAGTTGTATGACTGACAAACAGCAACAATAACACAGTATTTTAAATAAGCTCACCATCACGGAAAAACTCAAAATTAATGAATTGATACAATATAGACATAAGGAGGAGCTCAACTGATAAGTTCTTGTCTCATTCATTTCCGTGGAGGTGATTGTTCAAGGAATACAGTTCCCTGAAGCACTCATGCAACACACAGCATTTTGGTTTGCACGTGTTTTCTAGCTACTAATGTATTTGTTCACTGACTTTTTCACTTTGTGACTCATAGCCATAGGTTATGATAGGGACGCTAGTGTCGTCCATATTAAACATGCTTGACAGTTGGAAATTAATCCTGGTTAACAGTGATTATAAATCTTCGAAATGTCTTTACTCTCAAAAATTACTGAAATGAACTACTTGCCCAATGCCTATTGTCGTTAGAGGTGATGATTCAAAAAACCCCTTTTCATCTGCCTGGTGGAATCAAACTGATGCCAATTGCTGTTTTATTAAGCGAACTTTATTGCCAAGGCACGAAGTTTTTTCACTGAAGGCCTACAAACTTATTGTTAATAGTTTTGAGATAGCTAACGAACTGTCGTTTCCTTTCAGAAGCAAATGTGATGTTTAACCTAAAGCACACGCTGAATGGTCTCTTTGCACTCTTAAATTGAAAATTGGTTTAGCCATCCTTAAGGGCTCTGATACGCGTGTCTTACTTTTCCTATGGACTCCTGCTTTTCAATCTTGAAATATATCTTTACCACACTGATTCTTGAAATGCATTTTCACTATAAGCGTCATTCGCTATTACGTCCTTGGGCGAGAGCGTGTCATGAGGTGACAATACTGTTAGAAAATGCGTTTTCAAATTACGTAGTGCAATATTAAAATTACCTACAGTTATTCGTAAACAAATGACTACTTAAATTACGGATTTAATATTTCCTTCTAACAACGTACAATAAAGTAATATTTAAACAACGTGACAGATTTTTTACTTCGATAACTACGAGTATATAAGTGAGGGGAAGTGAGGTGGTGAGGGAAGGTGAGGCACTCCTTGGTTCGAGACCCGTAGAGGGCAATTAGGAGTAATTAGATGTACCTAATTATGTAATGAGTAATAGCATTATGAATAAGTGCACCTACCGAGAATAATTACATGTACCAAGAATAAGTACACGTACCGAGAGAGTAATTACACACTAGGTATACGTCCTACCCAGACCACTGCTCACTCGCAACTGAGCTGTGAATCGCTAATATGTTTGTGATATAGGTCTGCAATATGGGAATGTGTAATGTAGGTAAGGGACCCGAGCGCGTGCCTGCAGGGAGTCTGACCGCCTCCGCTTCCGAGGGCGAAATTAATGTAACTCTCTCCATCACCGCACGGAGCGCTGGGCACGTCCGGTGCACTGAAGGGATGAAAAAATATTCACGTGGGGATAAACACCATATTGGATTGTGATATTATTTAAGGTGGAAATATATTTAAAGTAATTATTAGTATACATTTTAACTTTAAACCAAACCACATCGATCTGAGTGACGCCACCTGCGTTGGCAATAGTCAGTGACAATAGAATATAGGTTGAAAACACCTAAGCATCTTAACATTGTCGTGTGCGTCGAAGAGTGAACGGAAGAATCACTTAAGGATCGTGCTCTACATACTGCAACAGATTTGGCAATTTTCAGTGAAAATAGAAGCTATGTTGAAACTATAACAGTAACATTGACACCAACAGAATTACTGTAAGTATTATTATTTAAAAAAAGGTATTCATGTGTGCAAACACTATAAGTGTGTTAAAAAAAAGTATTTTTGTGTGAAAACCCTATATGTGGTTTTAAAAATGTTCTGTTGTGTCCAAGGGTTTGAAACCCCTTACGACGTAACGCAATAATTTATTATCAAAGAAGTGTCTATATCATATTCAGAAGATGATAAGTACATAAAACTGTTTACATTTAAAGCACCATAACCATGGTCTAATCTGTCACTGGATTTACAAAGCGAGTACCGAAACACGAAGTACACGATATTAAATGGGAATCTGGCAAAATACTTTATGAAGACAGATATCAATATGTAAACGAAGCACTTATTCCAGAATACCCAATATGTCTTAGGTAAAACACCAAAGACAAAATTGTAAAAACTTTATATAACAAATATACTCAAATACTTAATATCAGAAAATACTACGCATGTAGTAACCTTAATGCATCACTAAAACAGTATTCTCGAAAACTAGATACCTGTTTAAAACCATTGTTTTGCTCTCAAAGCAAAAGCGAAACTTTGCGAGAATTCATGAACTATAACCCTTCATATGTCTGAAGCAAGCTTAATAAAATGAAATGTATTCAATACGTTTATCCGTTATACTTTGTATACATAACTATGTCTGAGATAATCATGATGTAAATATTGAATATCTGTTCATTAATTTTGTAAAAAGTTTTAGGTTAATTTCTGTCCTCATCTTATATGCATTAAGGATGTAACTGAAGAATATTGTACATGCCAACTATACTTTACTAAGAAGCAAAGTGCATGTAAAACAAAATAATGTTGTGTAGGTTAGTAAGAGCAAATGTATGTACACTGAAGAGCCAAACAAACTGGTATAGGCGTGCGTATGCAAATAACAGAGGTATCGAACCAATCAGAGTAACGCGATGCGGTCGGCAGCTCCTATATAAGACAACAAACGTCTGGCAAAGTTGCTAGATCGGTTACTGCTGCTACAATGGCAGGTTATCAAGATTTATGTGAGTTTGAACGTGAGTAGTTAGAAATAGTTGTTTCAAAGACAGGTTCGTGACACGGACACACGGACACACCGAACCTTGATAAGAAAACGTCAACATATGACGTGTTTTTTCCCCGTTTTTTCCTAGAAATTTTCCTTTCCCCCCCAAAAAACGTCAAAATTTGCCATTTTCCCTAAAAATTTCCCAAATTTCCCAAAATGTTTAAAAAAATTTAATTTTTCTAAATTTTTTTCAATGCCTCCATAATGTGGAAGAATGACTCCTTTTTGGGCAATGAGGGATTGAGGATTCATGAAGGGTTTTCTCCGAGTCTATGCCAAGCCGGGANTGAAGGGTTTTCTCCGAGTCTATGGGTCATCTCAGGGGTCACCCAAATTCGATTATAATTTAAGTCCTTCCTACCAGATGATCACATGCTTGCATTCCAAGCCGGGAGGGTTATCTCAGAGTCTTCAAAATTCAAAATCGATGGGGTGCCACAGTGACGCAACAGATAGATGTCATTTTCGAGAGGGTTATCTCAAAGTCTTTTTAATTTCAAAATTAACGGCATGCCGCGGTGACGTAGTGGATAGACGACAAGCTTCCAAGTGGTCATGACATAGCCCCAGGCGACGGGGTGCTGCGGTGATGCAACGGATATACGACTCGCTTCCTAACGGCCATGACAAATCCCCAGGCAACGGGGTGCCGTGGTGACATAATGGATAGACGACCCGCTTCCCAGCGGCCATGACATAGCCCCAGGCGATGGAATGCTGCGGTGATGCAACGGATAGACGACTCGCTTCCCAGCGGCCATGACATAGGCCCAGGCGCGGGTAAACTTCACGATCTCGCATTCCATTTGGGTGCCGCAGCTACACAACAGATAGACATCCGAAAGGACGGGAGTCCGCACAGATAAGTCTATAGGCTGCTCCAACGTAAACATGCCAGCAGGGCGACAGGGCGACACATCCCGTCCTCGACTTAAATCCAAGGCTTCCTCCTCCTCCAATGGCAACGCCACATCATTCAAAGTGCCAAAGTTGGAATCATCCCATTCAGAGTCCAAACTGAGATTAGGTAAACCTTCAAACGCCTCCATTAAGTCACTTGTAGACATGGTTAAAATACGAACAATCATCACAGACGAATTCAAAGGACGGTGGTGGGAATTGTGGTTTACCTCATATATAACTTTTCAAGCTATACCTGTGTTAAGAGGCGACGCCGTTTCAGCCCCATGCAGCAACTTTTTTTTTTTACATCGGAATGCTACCCTCAGAACAGCATTACAAAATAAAATCCGAGGCAATCCCATCATCACAGCCGCTCCCCAACACGACTCCAACCTCTTAGAAAGTAGGTCAGCCCCGAGCAGGGAGAAACCGAGGAGATCTATTTCACATATTTCAAACGCTTAATGCTTCGGTTACCTACCCACGAATCATGAGCTTTCTTGAACCCTTTCCATCTAACCAACGATCTATTCTTTTCCCGTTTAATGATTTTTTCAATGAAATACTCGTGTGGCGAACTAACTTTCCGCAATTCATAAGCATAAAAAACGCCTCTGACTGGTTCACCAAAGTACGATTCGAGTTAATATACTCGAGGATACGAGTGTTTCACAGAAATAACCTTAAATATTTCATAAAANCACCAAAGTACGATTCGAGTTAATATACTCGAGGATACGAGTGTTTCACAGAAATAACCTTAAATATTTCATAAAATCATTTAACCTCATTTTTTTTCTCAAAAACATCTGTTAGTTTTGACACACTAACATAATCGCCAACTTTAAAATTCTGTTTCCGCTCATTATAAACCTTGAACTTTTTATATACAGATTTTAACAAAGTGTTGTCTTTCACATTAATATGTGCTGTTTTTATCTTTCTGTGATACNAAACTTTTTATATACAGATTTTAACAAAGTGTTGTCTTTCACATTAATATGTGCTGTTTTTATCTTTCTGTGATACTTTAATTATGGAATGTCATTACTTCAGGAATAATATTTATCCAGGTGTGAGTTCCATTCGACGTGAAATATTAATATAATAACTGCTTTGAAGTTCTGTTAAAACGCTCCACTACAGAAGCCTTCTTTTCAGAATATGCGAAGTAATGGTTAATTACATACCGCAACATCAAATTCTTTAAATGAACATTAACAAATTCTGTTCCTTTATCGGTGTGCAAATTTTGCAGGAATCTCTCCTTTAACACAGAATGCACTGCAGTGCTAACTTGTAGTCCAGTTTTATTCTTTACTGGTATACCCCAAGCGAATTTGGAATACACGTCTATCCCAATCAAAATATACTTAAAACCACCATTATGTTTCAAGAGTAATGACATGTCACACAAATCAGCTTGAAAAATATCATTCATTCCCAACGTAATAATCTTTCTTTTAGGAAAATTAACTCTGGCCGGCGCATGCAACTCCGTAGCGAGTTTACTAAATTTCATCTTTGCTCTAAAAAATATATCCGCCTTCAGTTAATTATTCAATAATCGATAGTATTTAGTTTGTGTGTGAATTAATACCAGAGCGTTTAGAAGCAATAAGCAGTCTCAATCTATCGATTAATTCGTTAGGATTGTCCCAATACGCATGTGAAAGTCTATCACCTACATCTTCTTTATATAAACCACTTCCAACGACATACCTTAATAAATCTAATCTCGGGTTATCCACATCTTTAATACTCCCTACAGATGAATCGGTGTTGCGAAAATGAGCGTTTGTGTGTATCACAAGTCGTTGATATTTTTCCAAATCAGCATCCGATTACACATTCGGTAACTTTTTAAATAATAATTCATACAAACATTGGTTTGCGTCTGGCACATAATCACCTACTTGTATTTTATCNAATAATAATTCATACAAACATTGGTTTGCGTCTGGCACATAATCACCTACTTGTATTTTATCTCCTGGTAAAACAGTAATTACTAAATTCCCTAAGAACCAAACATTTCCCTGTCGATATACAACATATGTCGTATCGCGAGTAGGTGAAGTAGTTTTCAACGCTAAATATTTACGAGTCATTTTAGAAAGTTTACCAATTACTTGTTTCTTCTTCGCAGGTTTCTCCACCTTATTTTTCATTGGAATCTCACTCGGTTTACTAATCGTTTTATGTATTTTATCCAATCTGGATGTAACTGGTTTTAATATGTCTTCATTTAAAACATCCCGTTCCATTCGAGCACGTTTCGCTAGCAAATACTTCCCCTTAACCGCCGCTATAACATTATGTAATTCCGAAGTAGACTCAGACATTATGTATTATTCCTTCACGTATACATCACGTATTTATAGACAACATAACCATAATCAATGCGTTGGTTTTCTAGCTGGAACATTACTTCGACTACTCTGTGCCCTTTCTAATATATGAACTTTATTTAAGACACCATATATTTTACTTGCATTCCGTGTTCTCAAGTTGTTAATAACAACGATTAATCGAGTTTTCACATCCTCACATTGCGTTTGTAACTCTGTGTTAGTAACTAAAGACGTCATTTTGCTACTAATTTCATCCCTTATAAAACGTGTAAGCCTTTCAGCGTCTCTGTAAGTTGTGATTTAATAATCGTGTTAACCATTACGTTAAGCTCACTCGTTAATCGATCTAAATGCGTGTGTATTCTAGTCTAGATATTTTGTATAGCATCTAAATTATTCACTATAATCTTTGAAATTGAAGTAGTAGTCTTATAAACATTGTCAATCCCTTCAGATAACTTCGTTATTTTGTCTTGTATATCTGCCCTTTGTGTTTTCAATACGTCTTACATTATGAAGTTCAAACCTTCAACAAATAGTTTATTTACCGCATCGTTATCTTTCACTGGCACGCCGAAATTACGTAATATATGACCATTCAAATCACAATTTCCATCGCGAGTTCTGGTTAAACACGCACTGTAAAGGGAGCGTCTTATACCGTTATTTTCAAAATTTAGAAATACTCATTCTTCGTCAGGAACGATGAAACTGTCAACACCACAATGCCAACACCCTTTATATATAAGAAACACAGGCATAATTACATAAACCATATTTGTCTCTCCAACAATAGAAACATATTTCTTTAAACTTTGTGAACGACATGTCACATATAATGCGTTCGTTGTAAATATGGTGTAGATTTAAAGTATCCAACTTGAAAACTATTAACATGTTTGCATTATCGTGTAAATTACGTTTGGGAATTATAGCTTAACTTTGCGATATATAAAAACAGTCTACGTTATAATGTCTGCCAAAACTGAATTACTTTTGTATTTCCCCTTGCAATTCGCTGCATACATCGTCAAATATAAACGCCGAATTCGGTAATGCTTCACTCGGGGGAATTATTTCATCTTTGTTAGTGAACGGGAAATATTCCATTCCTCCGAGTGAAGGCAGAATATTCGCTAATCGCTTATATTTTTTCTGTTGCAGTGTTTTCAAAAACAAATATATATTTTTTAAAACCTAAGTTTATTTGGATGTTCTAAAAGCGACATTATCACACACATTTTACCGCAAGAGGAAGATCCAGTTGTTATACACCGTATATTTGACGGTAAAAGCGTACAATGTTTCTGTGTTTCTTCAATTACGTGTTGATTCTTAGTTACTGGAAGATGTTCACTTTGCCGCATAACCTTCATAATAACAAACTGGAACGTATTAACTGTATAAGTATATATGACCACACACACACACACACACACACACACACACACACACATATATATAGGATTGTACGCAGTCTTAAACAATGTCTCATTATAGACGTATCAAAAAAGGCAGCGGAGTCTTAAACGCACTTATTATTAATCTACGATTTATCTTCATTTACCCAAATATAACTACTGCGGACCCGGTACACGTCTTGCGAAATGTTTGGCCTGTCACGACCAGGGAATAAACGCATTAGACGAAGCGTGCAAGCAACATGGCATAACTTAGTGCAAACAAAAAAAAATATAAAAGAAGGTCATATTGCCAGACACACTTTTAGCTGAGAAAGCAGAAAATATTAGAAACAAACCTAATACCACAACTGGAGAAAAGATTGTGGCTTGGGTAGTTAGAAAAGTTATGAGAGGTAAAGTTAAAAGATGAATGGGATACTACAAAGAGAGCGGGTCCTGGTAAACAACTAAGANGGGGGGGGGGGGGGGTCAAGGATCTTTGAAAAAAAACCTAAGACGAGGGAAAAAAACTGAGACGATCCTGAACAGTCTTCCAGCCCACCAAAAAACGTAAAATATCATTCTTCCGTGGCGTGTACATGAGATACGATTTACCACAAAAACCATACTTTCGAAAATGTATGATTGTTAATTTAGATTCTAAACAAATTGTTTCCAAACCAACCGCCAAAATAACTTAAGAGCGGATAGAGCATTATTCGATCATTACAATGTTAAAAACATTAAACGATTTTTGAATAGTCAAGTTTACCCGTACACGGACTTTAACACGCATTTCGCAAATGGCGAGTATCTTATTTGCTACAATATGTACAGACATTTCCAATATACGTATTATTCGAAAGACAGTGTACCAATATTAGACACTGAAACATTTAAAAGTAAAGCTCCTTTGCTCGTGTGCGATGTTAGTAAACAAAACGACTCNTACCAATATTAGACACTGAAACATTTAAAAGTAAAGCTCCTTTGCTCGTGTGCGATGTTAGTAAACAAAACGACTCCATAAATAATAGTGTTATTGATTCGCGTATTGAAATAACTGCGAAAGTGAACATTCCCCAAAATACCCAAGCTTATGCGTTAATCATTCACGATAGACTAGAATCTTTTAATGTTCGGGAGAAGTAAGTCAAGGTATTAACGTAATTGTGTTTTAGTGTACGACGTAGTGTGATCGAGTAAACATGTTCTGTAATGTTCAAGGTTTCCAAGCACCAAACAGGTTTATTATTATGGAAATTACTATCACAGACATACACAACCATACCACTGTGTTCACATTCAAACAACCTTTTGAGTGGAAATATTTAAGCCGGAAGTATAAGCGCACCAACACCTGGGTTTCAAAAAATCACCATGGATTGGTGTGAGGGAGTGGACGTATGGAGTACGGCGACTTACCCTCTATTTACAACAAATATATCAAAGACGAGGAGATATTCGTGTGTGGACTGAATCAAAAACGTATTCTAGCAAGCGTATGGAGTGGTAAAATAACATATATAAAGAAAGCGTTTAAGCGCCCATCATTGAAAAAATTACGTGAAATGTACGGATATATATCACCATTCATTTCCGCAAGTGAAAATTCTAAATTAATTCTTAAATAGTCGTTACTGATGGAGTGGGGTGAGGAGGGGAATATCCCGATCGAGATATAAATACATCGTGAATCGCGGGATTACATCAGCACAGTGTAGGACGCGATGGAGAAATTTATTCCTGAATTCGAGTATGCGAGTGTTCTCCCGGAATATAAAAAATTTGGTTTCGGTTTAGTGACAATACTCCACTACATATCAAATGCGTGACAAAGGTGAATATTGGAGTTTTCCGGTAATAAGTCCGAACTACACGTACGAAGAAGTCAGCGAATGTAATGGACGCGAGTGTGCAGTGTTCAATTTACGACCATACACAATATTTCCATGCTTTTTAAATGAATTAGAGAATGATGTTATAGGTGAACCGATTTCAAAACGTATGCCAGATAGGCAATTCAAATAAAGGTATGTTACAATGGAACTGTTGCNGTTATAGGTGAACCGATTTCAAAACGTATGCCAGATAGGCAATTCAAATAAAGGTATGTTACAATGGAACTGTTGCACCATACCTGTAGTCTGGACGGAAAAATGTAATAAAATAGAACCTATTACTGAAATTCCCAGCGAAAACCAACGGTTAGTCTCGCCCTTTGGTATGCGGATATGTACAGTTGGCGAAAGCAAGTCGAAAGATTTTAGCTTCAAATAAAAATAAATTCAATTTGGCCGCAAAACTACATAGGCAAGGGGTATCTGCACCAGAGCCTTCAATCATTCGTATATAAACTTGGCGTGTGTGTTCAACCCAGAGACTGAGCATGAGGTGTTGCAAGTAGGGTGTAGACGAGTACATTTCAAACCATACGACGGTGTGTTGCAGACACAAGCGTGCAATGATACTGAACATTGCTGTTATACCTACGATTNGTTATAGGTGAACCGATTTCAAAACGTATGCCAGATAGGCAATTCAAATAAAGGTATGTTACAATGGAACTGTTGCGCCATACCTGTAGTCTGGACGGAAAAATGTAATAAAATAGAACTTATTACTGAAATTCCCAGCGAAAACCAACGGTTAGTCTCGCCCTTTGGTATGCGGATATGTGGAGTTGGCGAAGGCAAGTCGAAAGATTTTAGCTTCAAATAAAAATAAATTCAATTTGGCCGCAAAAATACATAGGCAAGGGGTATCTGCACCAGAGCCTTCAATCATTCGTATATAAACTTGGCGTGTGTGTTCAACCCATAGACTGAGTATGAGGTGTTGCAAGTAGGGTGTAGACGAATATATTTCAAACCATACGACGGTGTGTTGCAGACACAAGCGTGCAATGATACTGAACATTGCTGTTATACCTACGATTCATATCAAGGCGTTAGGTTTGGCGAAGGAATAGAATGCAACAACATCGAGTGTGCTGTGCTGTACTTGAGACCTGACAGCGATTTNGTGTTGCAGACACAAGCGTGCAATGATACTGAACATTGCTGTTATACCTACGATTCATATCAAGGCGTTAGGTTTGGTGAAGGAATAGAATGCAACAACATTGAGTGTGCTGTGCGGTACTAGAGACCTGACAGCGATTCACCGTGTTCACTACAAGACTTAACTATATCAAGCTCTAAGGAAGAGATTGTGGAAGTACGTGGAAACGGAACAATCACCTACAAACTTACCCACCCCGACTCTGGGATCAACATTCATTGGAAGGAAATGTGTTGACGGGGATATTCACATATTTATTTTCAAACAAGGAAATCTCTCATTTCCGTCTGTGTGCAATACTTGGGCATGTGAAGTTGCCAACTCTCATCCCCTTCCTACGGTAAGAATGAGGTTTCATCCCAACGCCAAGTACTCTTTCCTCGAACACGGTTTGTATTCTGTGAGATTTCAATTACCTCTTTCCTTTTGCACATTTAAGGATATGTGTGAAGAAGATCTTCATTTTTCATGTACATACGGTCCTGGTTTTATGTTAACAAGCAATTAGTCTTGTATAATTGATTATAGTGTAACCGTGATAGTTAAAAATGTTATGCTAATGAGTATACACCATATGTATTTCGGAATGTGAAATGTAAAGGTGAACATATTTTCACAACTTATAGTGTTGAAAGATAAAGTTTGGAACATTATATTTACAGATCAGGTCACACACAGCCATTGCAATACTTTGAACATTGCAATGGGATGTGCATCTTTTTGAGGCAGTGAATGAGTTTCGGTATATATTAGTTACAGGTCGTGTATCATCAAAGTGTTTTGTGCATAGTTTTTATCGCAAGCAAAGTTCATCCCACAAAGTTTTCTTGCTCGCAGTATATGATTGTTCTAATGACTAAGCTAGATGAAAGTGGTGATGAATTCAATTTCTCATTTGTATGTATTGAAAATACTATCGAATTCTTTAGACGCTTGTTGCATTGTAAAATGTTTAGTTGTTCGAGAAAGAACTAGTAATTACTTGTGCATAGGTCGTAAGTTAGCGTTAATACCGTCAACATATGTTCGTCAAACAGTGAGAGAAAATGGTATATTTCCATCCCAGCAACCCGTATATTACCATTACTCCGGCTAAATAAACTGCTGAGTATGCGTATTGGAGCAATGGTTTGCTTAGGCAGTTTTCTGAAAGTTGTGACTCCATTTTTCTCTTCCGAATTACGCGTTTTCCATTATCGAATGAAAAGTCGCAAGAGTTAATTCAATGCTCCGACATAAACAAATATCCTGTACATTACATGGCACCGAATACCTCGCTACCTGCAAGTGTCAACGAAGTCTATTCTCACTTCTGGAAACATGCACATACCTGGTTCAAAATATAGTGTCGCATGCTCCAGAATGCAGTAAAGATGTCTGTACGCAAACGCATAATGGAAAACCTAAACTGACTCGAAGGAAACGCAAACATTGCGAGACGTTTACGTCTCAGGAACAAGATATTCAAGGGATTGTAAACCAGTGTATTAAAACCATATTTACTGAAATTGCAAACAGTCTGTAAGCTTATGAGAGTATAATCAGAGTAGTAAAGTGTGTACTGTTTGTCAAAAGTGTATGTCAAAAGTGTAATGTCAAAATGTAATAGATACACCTGTTGTATACGTTTTTTATATAACATAATAAATAGACTGAAACATTAATTGTATTTTTATGACTTAAAGTGTGATGATAAAACACATGATAAATTAGTAACTTAATGTTATATTTGAAAAAATAAACAGTTCGTAATCCGATGTTATGATTCACATGTATTGCTAACATACGAAACTAGTAATGTATTTATACATTCCAAACTGAATGGAAAGTAAACTTATCATGAAGTAAGTGGATGCTACATTCCATACGCGTGGGAAAGAATTGTACGTCCTAACTTTCTTTTCTGGAAATACACCTTTTCCCTCCTTATAACGGGACACCGATCGTTGGGCGGTGAGCTACATTCCCCCTAAAAGACACCTGCGGGTCCGCCTTCTCGCGCAAACAAAAAGTTAAGGGAGTCCACTGCGTCTTTGGCTAAAACTGTGACACTACCTGTTCTCCTTTCCCCGAGTGTTTTCGGAACTGCGGGGCGGTTTTTTGTCCCGACGGCGGAGTGAACACGTAATTTTTTGTAACCCTCACTCGCTGTGTTATTTTTTTTCTAACCTCCAAGCGCACCTGTCTGAAGTTGGTCACAACGCCTTTCAGTGAAAACGCGTTATTTTTGTTGTAGCTCTAGAGGGGNATGAAAGGTAAAACACAGCTTTCTTCTCAGTCGTTCTTCAACTCTCGAAGCGAGAGTATCTCTCCGCGCTGCTTTTACTAAGAGATTCACCGGCTGCTATTGACTACTTCTGGCGGGGTGTCATGCGAGTATGAGTGGTCTAGCAAACTCCGGTGTTTGCATCGCGCTGTCGCTTTTACGGTCCCGTAGAGTTTCACTCTGATGATTAAACACTTTTAAATGCAAGTAATTTTTTTATCTAATACTTATTTTAAATGTATGTCTTTTTTTCATTAATGTTAACTACTTTTTAAATGTATGTATAGTTCATTCAATGTCGGGGGCGCTTCGCTAGCGTAGTTGGTATAGTAATAGGGTAACATTGGAAAGTACACATATTTAGTGTTTTATTTATCTTTTTTTCAGGTATATTTATAACGTAATATGTAACTATAATTTTTGTTTTAATTTTTGGTTTCAGATAGGCTGCTTCCAGGGGGGTGGGGGTTAGAGCCGATTATTGGTGAGTAGGAAATTTGCGATGGAAGACCCTTTCAGTTAAACGTCCTCGTTTTACCATTGAATCAGTGAGTCATTCAAGCTCTGATTCTTCGGCCGATGTAGGTTTGCCTCGGGATTTGACTTATGCAATCTTAGATACCGCGTTCGGCANCGGGATTTGACTTATGCAATCTTAGATACCGCGTTCGGCAGAAAACTTGTGGATGCTCGAACACATAACGATCGGGTTGAAACAGACGCGGATATTTCAGTTTTATTCATCAGATAAAAGGCATCATTTCTGTCCTTTAGTGAAACAGTACACCAACCTTTCAAAATCTATATCTGCATGGTAGTTAAGTTTTTCAAAAACACAGTGGTAGAGGAACTTGCCATAGAGACGTTTCATTTCCGCAGTGAAGCCACACCCGTCCTCCATTCATTTGATGTTGACAAGATATACGATGATCACANAGAAAACTTGTGGATGCTCGAACACATAACGATCGGGTTGAAACAGACGCGGATATTTCAGTTTTATTCATCAGATGAAAGGCATCCTTTCTGTCCTTTAGTGAAACAGTACACCAACCTTTCAAAATCTATATCTGCATGGTAGTTAAGTTTTTCAAAAACACAGTGGTAGAGGAACTTGCCATACAGACGTTTCATTTCCGCAGTGAAGCCACACCCGTCCTCCATTCATTTGATGTTGACAAGATATACGATGATCACATCGTCCCTCAACTGACTACGAACATTAGTGAGTTTTGGGGTAGAGGCAGAGGCTGGGGGGGGGGGAGCCGATACTGCAAACGGACCTACACATGTCGCAGTACAGACCATTCACTGAAGGTGCTTCTCACACAAAGCTAGCTAATTTCATTGCCAACCGGCTGGCTTGCATTAATGTTAGCTGTGCAACAGAGGAATGCCTCCTCTACGTCGCAGTAGCAAGTTTGTTTCCTGCCAGAAACAATGCCGAGAAATCCTACTCATACCCAGAACCCAGTCGAGTTCTGAATACGAGAAGATTGTCAACTCCCGTCGTGTTACACGAAATCAAACATTTCGGGGAGCTCAATAATGTTTCCGTTAATGTCTATCCTGTGGTAGACAAGGACGGGAATATTGTTGACGAGGCGTTTCATAATGCTAGGGAAGGGCGTATCGTACCCATTCGCATTTCTCCTGTGCGATGCGAGCGCCATGTGAATATGTTAGATATTCGTACCAGTGGTAGTAGCACCCATTTGCATTATGTAATGATTAGGGATTTGTCACGTTTGGTTCACAGTCAGTTGAGTAAGACGCCCAAGAAAATTTTTGTTTGCGAGCACTGCCTTCAGTTTTTTTTCAAGTAAGAATAAACTCGCAAAACAAAGTGATTTAAGCTGACAACGCGATGCTGTTCGGTGTACTTTCACAACTGAGGAAAATAAGTACATTCAGTTTAGTAATTTTGCTGAACAGCAAAGGATGGGTTTTATTACGTACTGCGATACTGAGACTTATTTGAAACTTATGTCCACATGCCTGCCCCAAAATGATGTAGGTGGCACAACAACCATCAATAAACATGTTCCATATGCTTGTAACATTTTGCTTGTGTGTACTTACGCTCCCACTTTAAAACAGTACCGCGAGTTTGTGGGTGAAGATTGTGTGTATTAGTTGGTTGACAAATTAGTTGAGTTGACGAAGTGGGTTTGCAGATGTATACAGCACAACGGTTCCAAGGAAGTCATCGACAATAGCTGACAGGGATAGACTTATGACTCAGACAAGTTGTCATATTTGCAATAAGCCGCTCGGCAAAGTCTTTGTGATCCACCATGATCATTTGACGGGTGCAATCAGAGGCCGCGCATATAATCAATGTAACTTACTGTTCAGACTGAAGAATAATAAACATTTTTATGTATTTCATAATCTGCAGAATTATGATGCTCATTTTTAAATGAGACTCTTAGGTCCCTGACACATCACACAGTCCGACGGAAGCGTGGTTATCGAAAATCCGGGCAATATTAAGGTGATTGGAACCACCTCGGAAAAATTATAAAAGCATCACAAAATAAATTTCCCATGGGAAAATTCGCAGGGTGGTGCGCGAGTTGTGTACTTGCATTACATTGACTCGTTCAGTTTCATGAACACGTCACTGGAAACATTGGCAGATAATTTGTCTTCTGCACAGATGGCTATCACCTGGTCGCAGTTTGTAGACAACACCCAATTTGAATTGGCACAAAGAAAGGGAGTATTTACTTATGACTTTGTTGCATCTATTGACAGTCTGAACTGTACCTTACTCCCACCAAAGGATTGCATTTCATAATGTAATGAGAGGCGAGGGTATAAGCGATGAGGAAAACACTCATTCTCAATATACATGTAATGCATTCAACTCTCAAAATTTAATGAAGTATGCAATAACAGTAGTTATGTGTGGACACGTGTTTGTTGGCAGACATTTTTGAGAACTTCAGGACTGTATGTTTAGCAGAATACGGTCTTGATCCCGTAATGTACGTCATTGCTCCTCTCCTCTCTTGGGACGCTCTTTTGTTAAAAACTGGTGTGCGGCTAGAGCTGTTAACGGACGTGGACAAGTATCTCTTTGTAGAGCGCGGGGTCAGGAGTGGTATTACCCAGGCATCCAGAAGGCAAGCTAACAATATTTAAATGGGTGGTAAGTATGACCCCAGTGTGGCAGAGAAATATATTGGTTATTTCGACGTCAATGGATTGTACAGCCACACGATGAAGTTCCAGTTACCCATCGGTAGTTTCGAGTGGGTTCAGGCAGACGAATTTTCAACGTGGGGTTTTGCCAACATAGATAATGCCGGAGATACCAGTTTTTTTTCGCGGAAGTTGATCTGTCTTTTCCGGTTGAATGTCGCGATGTCCTATGTGATCTGCCTCCTCCTCCAGTCAGTGCCATACCGCCGAAAGGCAAGACTGAAAAATTACTTTTGACACTCGCGCCGTGGAAGAATTATGTTGTACACGGGGAAACACTGAAGCACTATTTGATGTCTGGAGCCAAACTCGACACTGTTCACACAGCATTTTGTGCTTTTTAGCAAATGGCGTGGATGGCTCTGTACGTTAATTTCAATATTGAAAAATGTGCTCAGGCAGAGAACGCATTCGTGTAATAGTTTTTTTAATTGATGAATAAGTCCATATGTGGAAAGACATTGCAAAATGTCCTCCGGGAAAGAGACATCAGAGTCGTATCGAGGCATACCTCGATCAGAGTCGTATCGAGGTATACCTCGATATATGGGGCGGCAGAATTGATTGGGCATTCGACATTCAAGGCAAGGCAGATAGTCGATGAGAATTTGGTCTTAATTGAAACGGGCAAGGTATCTGTTATGTTTAACAGGTCCTTGTATACCGGTGTTGCTGTTCTAGATGTGCCAAAATTGTTTTTATACTACTTTTATTACAGTTACACGCAGAAAAAAATTCCCTCGGTGAGCCTTGCACCTTCTATATTGCGATACCGATAGTCTCCTATATCAAGTAGACTGTCACGATGTCAACAAAGCTATTTACCCTGATTTGGCTACACGGTTTGACACTTCCAATTATTCACCAAATAATCCGCAAAAGTTGCCCTTAGTGAACAAAGGCGTTACAGGAGTTATGAAGGATGAATGTGCTGGCCGCATCATCACACACTCTATGGATTTACATTCTAAACTTTACACATTTACTGTTTTGAATTACCAGTGTGTGCGTGAATCTAAGTGTGTAACAGCTAACGTGTTGCAGTCGCTCCTGTACGAGGATGATTTGGATTGCCTTATGCGAAATTCACGGGTTATGGGGACCCAATACCATTCCGGTTCACGTACCCACGATATATTCACCGAATGTGTTACCAAAGTTGCCTTGTCAAGTGACAGCCTTAAGCGCTACATCGAGTCTGATAATGTGACTTTACCTTCGGGCCATCACAGAATTCCGCCGTCAGTAAACGTGCTCAGAAATGTCGTCTCCTAGCATCCAACAAATACACAACATCAGCTAAACATCCNAGAATTATGATGCTCATTTTTAAATGAGACTCTTAGGTCCCTGACACATCACACAGTCCGACGGAAGCGTGGTTATGGAAAATCCGGGCAATATTAAGGTGATTGGAACCACATCGGAAAAATTATAAAAGCATCACAAAATAAATTCCCCATGGGAAAATTCGCAGGGAGGTGCGCGAGTTGTGTACTTGCATTACATTGACTCGTTCAGTTTCATGAACACGTCACTGGAAACATTGGCAGATAATTTGTCTTCTGCACAGATGGCTATCACCTGGTCGCAGTTTGTAGACAACACCCAATTTGAATTGACACAAAGAAAGGGAGTATTTACTTATGACTTTGTTGCATCTATTGACAGTCTGAACTGTACCTTACTCCCACCAAAGGATTGCATTTCATAATGTAGTGAGAGGCGAGGGCATAAGCGATGAGGCAAACACTCATTCTCAATATACATGTAATGCATTCAACTCTCAAAATTTAATGAAGTATGCAATAACAGTCGTTATGTGTGGACACGTGTTTGTTGGCAGACATTTTTGAGAACTTCAGGACTGTATGTTTAGCAGAATACGGTCTTGATCCCGCAATGTACGTCATTGCTCCTCTCCTCTCTTGGGACGCTCTTTTGTTAAAAACTGGTGTGCGGCTAGAGCTGTTAACGGACGTGGATAAGTATCTCTTTGTAGAACATGGGGTCAGGGGTGGTATTACCCAGGCATCCAGAAGGCAAGCTAACAATATTTGCGTGGGTGGTAAGTACGACCCCAGTGTGGCAGAGAAATATATTTGTTATTTCGACGTCATTGGATTGTACAGCCACACGATGAAGTTCCAGTTACCCATTGGTGAGTTTCGAGTGGGTTCAGGCAGAAGAATTTTCAACGTGGGATTTTGCCAACATAGATAATGCCGGAGATACCAGTTTTTTTCGCGGAAGTTGATCTGTCTTTTCCGGTTGAATGTCACCATGTCCTATCTGATATTCCTCCTGCTCCAGTCAGTGCCATACCGTCGAACGACAAGACTGAGAAATTACTTTTGACACTCACACCGTGGAATAATTATGTTGTACACGGGGAAACACTGAAGCACTATTTGATGTCCGGAGCCAAACTCGACACTGTTCACACGGCGTTTTGTGCTTTTTAGCAAATGGCGTGGATGGCTCTGTACGTTAATTTCAATATTGAAAAACGTGCTCAGGCAGAGAACGAATCCGTGAAATAGTTTTTTAAATTGATGAATATGTCCATATATGGAAAGACATTGCAAAATGTCCGCCGGGAAAGGGACATCAGAGTCGTATCGAGGCGTACCTCGATATATGGGGCGGCAGAATTGATTGGGCATTCGACATTCAAGGCAAGGCAGACACTCGATGAGAATTTGGTCTTAATTGAAATGGGTGAAGTATCTGTTATGTTTAACAGGCCCTTGTATCTAGATTTGTTAAAATTGTTTTTATACTACTTTTATTACAATTACACGCAGAAAAAAATTTCCCTCGGTGAGCCTTGCACCGGCTGTATTGCAATACCGATAGTCTCCTATATCAAGTAGACTGTCACGATGTCAACAAAGCTATTTACCCTGATTTGGCCACACGGTTTGACACTTCCAATTATTCACCAAATAATCCGCAAAAGTTACCCTTAGTGAACAGAGGCGTTACAGGAGTTATGAAGGATGAATGTGCTGGCCGCATCATCACACACTTTGTGGATTTACCTTCTAAACTTTACACGTTTACTGTTTTGAATTACCAGTGTGTGCGTGAATCTAAGTGTGTAACAGCTAACGTGTTGCAGTCGCTCCTGTACGAGGATTATTTGGATTGCCTTATGCGAAATTCACGGGTTATGGGGACCCAATACCATTCCGGTTCGCGTACCCACGATATATTCACTGAATGTGTTACCAAAGTTTCCTTGTCAAGTGACGGCCTTAAACGCTACATCGAGTCTTATAATGTGACTTTACCTTTGGGCCATTACAGATTTCCGCCGTCAGTAAACGTGCTCAGAAATGTCGTCTCCTAGCATCCAACAAATACACAACATCAGCTAAACATCCGTCTGCTACTCCACATAATCTCTCTGCACAAGACGTGGGGTCGTCGTGTCCGAGGCGCTAGCTAAACGCCATCTACCAGCTTCAAAAGAAACTCAACGAACGAGTCCGTCACGATGCGGGTCTAGTTTACTGGCTAGTTACATGTCTGATTGTGCGGGGTGAGTTACCTCGTTGCCTGTCGTCCAATCCAACACTCGAGTGTATGCTGCTACTTGCAGCTTGTCTACCACACTATCAACCTGCTGCCAGTTCAACACGAGTATAGTGTGCTAACTCTCCACCTATCTGCCACACTGTCTGCATGTGTTTGCAAACTGTAAAGAATTTGAGAAAAGAAGAAGAAATTGTTACAAGGAAGATATGTTCATAGGATGTTTAGAGTATGTAGGAGGGGGGGAGGGGGTGGTAACATGGAAGTTGTGTAAATAATTCAGAATTTTTGTAAAAATAAATTAACTATTTTATTTATAGAAGAAGAAAAAAACTGTGTTACAAGGAAGTGTTAATGTGATTTTTGGTGTACATAGTGTGTATATAGTGTATGTGTGTGTGTGTGGGAGTTATAGTAAATATTTATTTAAAGCTATTTATAATAGTTATTATTTATTCTTACTTCCAAGTGTATATTTGAGGACAAACGTTTGTTGCAACAGGGCGGGTACACGTAGCTTGTTTAACAGTTATGTGAGATAAGCATAGCTGACACATACACATATTTGTATTAAAGACTTGTAGTGAAAGCGTAGATAACATGTACACATTACAGAGAACAAAAAGGGATGGGGATATTACAAGAACAACTTTGCTTTTACCGTTTATGTGAGGAATGTATTGTANGAGAATAAAAAGGGATGGGGATATTACAAGAACAACTTTGCTTTTACCGTTTATGTGAGGAATGTATTGTAAATTCAGTGATGGTTAAATTGACCATTTATTTTTTGACTCAAAACGGGACATTTTTTTATTTGGGTCAATTAACAAGTACCTAGTCAATNCAATTGCGAGAAGTGAACGGAAATCTGTCAAACAAAAATAATGAACCAATCACGCGCGCGAGCGACCATGTAGCCGATAGCAGCGTAGCTGGCTGCTGCGCCAGAGCGAGGGCGTGGCCGCCGCCGTCCGGCCGGCCGCGCAGGTGGCTCGGCTGTTCAATTTTAGTGCGGTTTCCTAAAACGGGACAATTTGGCGTCCCGGTGTTCTAAAACCCCTGTGGCCCTGAGCATTAGTTTTTTAGGGACAGTCCCGTTCAAAACGGGACGTCTGGTCACGTTAGTGATGGTACATATTTCATTCAACATGCATTCTAAATGATGTGTTAAACGTAAGCCTATGTGAGGTACCATGGCATTGCAATGGCTTGGGTAGGGATTCGCAACATTCACTTTCTGAGCAGGGCCGTCACCCAACCTCTCGCTGCCTACCTGCAGCGGCGTGGTGATCTTCCCTGGGGAAGGGTGGGCGAGATAATGAGGCGCAGCGCTCCGTGCGGCGAGGAAGAGAGTTACTCTCAGTACGAGAGTTCTGGCACTCGGAGGCAGAGGCAGTCGGACTCCCTGCAGGCATGCGCTCGGCTCCCTTACCTACATTCCAAGAGGGCGGACGTATATCACAAACATATTAGCGATTCACAGCTCAGATGCGAGTGAGCATTGGTTGGGGTAGGATGTGTAATTACTCTCTTGGTAGATGCACTTACTCTCAAAATGTGCACTTATTCATTATGCAATTACTCAATACACAACTACGTCTGATTACACCTAATTAACCTCTATGGGTCTCTAACCAAGGATCGCTTCATCTCCCCTCACCCCCTCACCTTTAATTTTCAGTTGTGTTTCGGCAGTCGATTGGCGAACATATGTACTTATTGTGTAATTACTCTCGGTACATGCAATAAGTTTCGGTACTTACTCTCGGTACTCGTAATTGTTTATTATGATATTACTCATTACACAATTACGTGCAATTAAACCTTATTACCCTCTACGTGTCTCNACTCGTAATTGTTTATTATGATATTACTCATTACACAATTACGTGCAATTAAACCTTATTACCCTCTACGTGTCTCAAACCAAGGACTGACCCTACACCCTCTTACCAAGCCCCTACCCTCCTGACTTCTAGAAAATTTCGTAGTCCCACAAATGTCGCTTGGGCGCTTTGTCCACCGAAAGGGTACTCCCACAGGCTACAGCCAATCACANGTTTCGTAGTCCCACAAATGTCGCTTGGGCGCTTTGTCCACCGAAAGGGTACTCCCACAGGCTACAGCCAATCACAGCACACTTCAGTAGGGGTGGGAAAACTCATCATCCAATCACAACACACCTCCCTGAGGGGGAGGAGGGCGGGATAATCTGTTTCCCAGGTTAAAGGGTGCCGGCAATTAGTGTGCCTCTCTCCGAGACCCCTTCCCAGGCTAATCAAAAGACACATAGGCCACTATTGTCTCCCTAGCATGCTCAAACCTATTCACTCCCACTACTAGTATCGCTTTGTGACATTCTGTAACTCGTCTCTTTAACAGTGTATGTCTGCCTTGTTTTTACGTCATCTCTGTTATGAAAGCCAACTAATTAAGTTACTTGTTAAATTATATTTTCTCCGTTGTTACCACTTGCGTGCTACTATACTGTAATAGTTTTTGTAAACCAATAAAATACAGCATTACATTAGTCCCAATTAATTAAAATTAGTTCACTTTTTCTTTGGTTTCTTTTTTCTTTGGGTTATACGATGAGAAGCAATCAGTTGTTCTTGGACGCAATAAGTTGGTCGAACTGAGTCTTCCTTGATTAACTTCGTGGATTGTTCTGTGATGATTACCTTAGAGGTTAACTCAGGCTATATATATATATATATATATATATAGGATGAGTCATTAATGTATACTAACCCGGTGTAAGCCGAATCCTTAGGCCAAATAAATAGGGAAATATATATATACTACATAGGGCCTAATGTGATATCTTAGGGTGGTAGACGCCCTGGAACATTGCGACTGGAAATGTGTTATGCAACGATAAATTGGAAACCACTCGCGATTAAGCAACGGAAATTGGCATTCAGACAAACGTTTACAAGACATATTACCACACAAAACATTAAATACGGTTGGCACCCTAAAATTGCTTAGAACTCTGTAACCCTGCGCTTGAAGCAATGTAACGTGACATTTTAATAATCAGCATGCAACAAGTAAAAAAAAGGTCACTTTGGTAGTATTCGCTAATCCAAACCATTTACGTAGAAATCACATGTTTAGTTGGACGGTAGATTAGTGGTTGCATGGTAAGAAGCTGGTACCACTTACTGTGGTGAAATTCATACCAACTTACACCCTATTTAATGTTTGTGTCCAAATGAAGGTAAATGGCCCCTTAGTAAATGGTGGTAGTGTGAGATGGTTGATAAATAACTAACACTGCTTTCGAGTATTAGTGCTTTGTTTTGAATGCAAAGAATTTACATGGTTACAGCATATGCTCGAAGTGGGAGCCACCCATCTCCATACATAACGAACGCGATGCTCATATGACTGACGCACGTGCTGCAACACGCCAGGATTAGCCTGCACGGTACGGCATGCATCTTGAATATGTTGCCAGAGATCCTCCACATTGTCCATGCCAGATGCGTACCACTTTGTCTTCAAGTGACCGCACAAGTATAAGTCTACTGGGTTTAGGTCCGGTGATCTGGGTGGCCAACCCTCTGGCCCAGCTCGGCCCATCCATTGCGCTGGGTACTCCACATCCATGTACTGCCTGACTGTGCGACTGAAGTGCTCTGGTGCACCATCTTGCATGCACCACCCGTCGTCTCGTAGATTCAGTGGTACATATTAAAGTAGTTGTTGGCAGGTCGTCTTACAAGAAGCGCCGATAGGAAGCGCCAGATATCCGCGCGGGAAGGACGTGTAGCCCACTGGATATGGGTTGATGTGTGCCCACACGTGCTCGTTGCGGAAGCTGAATACACCTTGCTTCGTGAAGGATGCTTCGTTGGTGAATAGTACAGTGCTGTAGAAACCTGGGGGTACCTTAATTTGGCCTTGGAACCACTCACAATACTGTAAACGGGCAGGTCGTTCAGGAGAAAGAAGTGCGTGCACTTGCTGGTAGTGATATGTGTACAATCTGTCTCGGCGTAAAATGCGACATACTGTAGAATGTGATGCGTTGAGTACATTAGCGATTCCTCGAGTGCTGGCGCGTTGGTAAGCATCAACACAGTCTAATACATAGCTCTCGTTGTCTAACCGTAGTCGGCCAACATCGTGGTAACTTGTGCGTACAATTCCTGTTTGATGCAAAAGCCAATGAACTGAAGTGAATGTACGTGCATCTGATAAGTGTTGAGTTGGAAACTTTTCGGCGTATTGACGACGTGCAGCTAATACAATACACGTAATCTCACCAAACGTGATATGCATGTCTGTAAGTTACTCATTACTTCAATCCATCACACACGTTGTGAAGAACTGTCTACTGTATAAACTACCAACGTAATGGCTACCAGGTTGTCAACCTCGTCCCCACTTGTTACGACAACATGGGCCAATGCAATAGAGCTCTTTCCCTCAGTAACTTCTCAGCCGTCCCACAATCTTAGAAACTGATGCTTTAGGATCGGGGCATTAGTCAGGGTATCAGTTCACACGTCATGCACGACAGTGGTGCGGGCTGCCTACCTCCCAGGCAACCACTTATCTGCTTTCCAACTAAACATGTGATATCTGTGTTAACAGTTGGGATTAGCAGATACAACCAAGGCAGCCCTTTTTATTGCTTTTTACATGCTAATTACTAAAATAGATGTCACATTGCTTCAAGCGCAGGGTTACAAAGTTCTAAGCAATTGGAGGGTGCCAACCCCTACTTAATGTATGAAGGGATGTACTCTCCGTAACGCGGTAACGTGGTAATGTGTCTTGTAAACGTTTGCCTGTGTGTCAATTTTCGTTCCTTAATCGCAAGTGGTTTCCAATTTATAGTTGCATAACAAATTTCCAGTCGCAATGTTCCAGGGCGTCTACCACCCTCAGAAATAACTTTAGGCCCTATGTCATATATATATGTTTCCCTATCTATTTGGCGTAAGGATTCCTCTCACTCCGGGTTAGCATACATTAACGACTCACTATATATAACGCAAGAAACGTACATGAAACGCTTGTTTTATGAAATAATAATAAAATTAATATATATTATGTTTCCTTAGACGTGTTTGGTTGCTCATTTATTCACCCTCGAGTTTGTCTGCAAAAAACAACCGTTGGATGGCGGCCATTTTTGCACTGGTGTCGTTCATAAATTTGCCATACAGGCCTAGCCACTGTACGTGACAAAGACAGCTAAAAATACACGGATTATTAAAAACGCACCGATACCTCCTTCCAGCCACAATTACTGAGAAACTACCTTTTTTTTTAGAGATGCCAGATAGCTGTAATTTGAGATAATTAAGCGATTCCTGCCAGCGCACCAGAATACATATTGCAAAATGTTTCAAAATGCAGTTTATCACTGAAGGCAGAGATGTAAACAAATGTATAACATTTCATCTCTGCAGGTTGATTGAAACTTGTCTGAATAGTTTTAGCATAGGGTCTGTGCAAAATTCAGCCAATTACTCTCCGTATTATAATGGCACTGGAGTCTCATCACAAGACTCTAGGCGTTTAAATGTCAAAATCTCTTTTGAGGGTATTTCAGGTTAATTAAAAGTAAGGTCAACAACAACTTGAATAAAAAACCAAATTAATGGTATAATTATTTTTAACACTTTACTTCGTCTCGATTTTGAAAATATAAACTTAACATTTTGCATCGAACAGTTTTACGAAAAATTATTTAAATATAAATCTAATCTAAGCTTGAGTGTTTTTTTCACGTCACAGGAATGTTATGAACCATTGTTTGAAAGCTCTCTTTTGGCTCGTATGCAACCTTATATATATATATTTTTTTTAAATTAGAATTAAACTGTGTCACTTTAAATTGAACTAAAGACGAACCACACATTGGATTACCAAGCAATTACTTGATGCTAATTTTGGCGACATCAGAAATTTTTTAGAGAGAACGAAAAAAAGCCTTCTGAGAACCTCCCCCCCCCCAGGGTTGCTTGACACCGGCTGGCAGAACAGTTAATAAAGTTCAATGCGTGTGGCTCCAAGAAGAACATGGTCGTTCACGACGACGGCAACACACTAAAGCTGAATCGGTGATTTGAATCTGTGAAATTATATGCTTTTGAAACTAGGTTAAGATCTCTGTCATGCATTTTAAATCAGTGCCCAAAGATTTGAAATACACACACACACACACAAAAAAGGGGAATAAACCACCGCCAGATCAGTGAAATTTCATCGTTACTATTTTGGTGTAGACAAATTTCGCTGGTTTGGGACAACTTTTCAGTAAACTTCCTAAACTATGACGTAAGTCCTATACATAGTATGGCAGATTTACGATACATCAGGCTGCGAATATAGAAACGCTACCATTCACAGTTAGTAACTTAATTACTTACTTGACTCATTCACGAAAATGTAGGGAAGCTACCATGGATGCATTCAAGAAAAATTTACAATTCCTGCTTTCTCAGTACACCTATATATGCCACAGAGTACTTACGAACACAGAGGTGAGAGAACATCCTGTTTATTCCGCGAACGCCAGAAAAATCGAGTCACTGACCGGCAGCTTGTCGGATCGCCGTTCGCCAATCGGCGCCTGGTAACTTACTTTTGCCAGCCGGCGGCACAGCCAATAGGAGAACATTTCGCAACGCGCAGGCCCGTTCCCGAAACCTTTCACATCCAATCGGCGAATGGGTATGCTTGCCACAAAGGAACCGCCCCGCCATTTCGCCTCTGTGTATTCATATACTCTATGCATTTACGATTATGTAGTGGAATTTTCGAAATGTTTCATAAAATGTAGTTTTGACAGTAAAGGCAACAGCGTATATGGAGTGTTGTCAGCGTTTCTGAGTCTACCGTTTTTTCAATTTGACCATGTAGGAACGTTTGTTCTGTCCAAAACTGTCGTAGCTTCGCAACGTGTAGGCCGGGAGCTCAAAACAAGATAAATATATATGAAACATTAGTACGTTATTTCAGCCTGATCGAGTGAGGTGGCACCGTGGCTAACCTCTGAATTCGCGTTCGGAAGGACCGGGGTTCGAATTCCGACCCGGCCGTTCTTATTTTGGCTTCCCATATTTCCCTGTAATCACTCCAGGCGAATGCTAGCATGGTTACAGGCCACGGCTGATTTCTTCCACGTTTTTGCTTCTCCGAGCAACTTGCCCCGTCTCTAACGACCTCGCTGTCGACGAGACGTTAAACCCAACTTACTTTCTTACTGCTTGTTTCGGCCTTCGAACGGGGATACGAGACGGTTGGTACAAACTGGAGTTAACTCCTTCATGTCATGTAACCGCCGTATAGAAGCGAAATAATGGCGATGCTCTGGAAGTTGCACTGAAGCCAGATTGGCTAGGAAAACATGCAGTAGATTCCCGGTTTGTTTGACGTGAATCTGGCAGGCTATCGTCTAGGCTCTAGTTGGAAAATGGCGTTCTGCCACAACACTGAATATCTAAGCATACAGAGGTGAAACGTCTTGGAAAATTCCTTCGATGTTGGCGTAAGCAATCGCCGATTGGCTGCTCGAGGCTCTGGAGTGAGCATTGGTGTCCGATTGGCTACCGCGTGTTGCGTATGGTTCCGTATTTCATGGTCGACCGGCTGGAGAGGTTAAGCTGCCAAGCTTTGATTTGCCAACGGCGTTCCGACATGTCCGCAAATTATGCGGATTCATTTAGCAGCAAGCCAGATACCATAATTCTTCTTGCAAGCTCGGCTAGCTGTTCCTTGGCTTATTTTCCAATTTTACGCCAGACCAAATATCACGTGATTCGGTCACATAGTACTTATATAATACAAAGGTGAAATAGCTGCATTTTCCACGATCTCCAGCGGCACAAGTGGGGCCGCGGTGGTGTAGTGGTCAGACTACTCCCACCTAGGCGAAGCGGGTTTGATTCCCAGCGGGGTCGCTCCCGGATTTTAGCTTTGGGAATCGTGCCAGACGTTTCCGCTGGTCGGCGGGTTTTATCAGGGATCTCCCATTTCCCAGCCTTTCATTCCGGTATTGCTCCATTCTCACCTTGCTTCACCCTCATCGGCTCTTAAGACCTCGTTAAGAGCAGCCCATATATCTCCACTCGTCAGCCGCACAAACTAGAAAAATAACGCCACTACAATAGAAATTCGAATAATTGGAGAACCACTGATTCGTAGTGAAATTCAACTACTAGAATCAGTGAAATAGCTCCACTTAGAATCAGTGGAAAACCACTGATTGTTTAAGTGAAAAAATTTCACTGATAGAATTAGTGACGTGCGAAAATCTTCCTGATTTAATAAGTGAAGGCCAACTGCAGCGGTGAATTAAAGATAGTTTTTATTGAATTTAGCCAAATAATTACGATAAATAAACATTATTACAATAGTTTACTTCCTATATTGCACAATTTACTGTAATTTAGAAAAGTAAAAAAATTGCGCACGTAGCCGGAGCTGAACTGGCACATCATTTCCACTTAAAATTTTCAACAATTATATATCCATCTGAGCTACGAAGTTAAGTAAATATTACTGAGGAAGATATATGTCTTATATTTCGTCATCGAATGCGTGTAGTTTTAAATTGTATGCCATTAATTTTCGTTTTTTTGTTTAATTGGCACCTTTTGGATTGTTAAAACGAATATTACATATGAGTACACTCTCTTCACCACATTATATGCAGTTTAAACCTTCAAACAGAGCGTCGTAATGATTACATGAAAACGAAATGAAAGACGTAAAAACGGAATGAAAGACTGAATGTTCATGTTACCTCATAAATTGGTGTTTTGAAAGACGAAACACATTTTAGAAAGTATTTTGTATTAGTTTTATTCGTTTATGCGTTGTTCTTGATACGCATTATTTAACGTACATTTTTACACGCTGTTTAACTAATCCATCAGTAAAAAAAAATCACTGAAAAACAGTAAAACAAATGACTGATGAATCAGTGGACAATGTCACTGAACAAATAAGTGAAGGAAAACTGGCATTTTTTTCACGGATTCATCAGTTAAATTCATTGAAGTGACTGTTGAATCAGTCAGATAACGTTAACTGATTGAAACAGTGAAATTATCAATTATTCAGATTGAGAGTGTGACTAGTAAGATTTCGGAAGGCTGTCCGCCAAAAAAGCACCTGGTAACTCACTTGCCAGTCTGCAGCCCAGCCAATAGGGAACCTTTCGCAGCACGCGGTACCCAATCATACACAAGATGCTCGCACAGCTAATCAGCGAATGGACACGCTCACATCAAAGAAACCGCCACGCCGAGTCGTATCAGTGCCCAGGTTAGTTTTTGTTCAAAGACGTCCAGGGATCCAATTTAAAAGAAGTATAGCTTGTCATCGAATTAATTACTGATATTTACGGACCTCTTATTATTAGTATCACGTGGTCGTACTTCCACGAAGCGAGGGTCCATTTTGCTGGGACGAGTGGGTTGAAGGGCGGACGCCCGCTGCAGCTTGCATACTTGGGTGCCCTGCGCCGAAGGGCGGCCGCCATTGCTGGGCGTGGAACAGTCTAGCCCAGGCTCAGTGTGAAACCACTAGGCAAAGGGATGGAAGGGGAAAGGGTTGAGGGGGAGGGGGGACAGCCTGCTCCTAGAAAATCAATATAGCCCTGCATAACGTCCTCTGCGTGACCGCACGCACATTTTGTGTTTCTTTTTTTTATATTGGTCGACGTTTCCAGTGCTGAACAAAACAACAGTTCATGTCATGCCCCGATACAGGGTGAACGTGAAACGTGTGCTCTTAGACCCTTCATTAATGCATGCAAAAACAACTAAGAGGAACTCCAGCAAAAACTACCGAACGCGCTGCAGTACGATGGCGTTGAACTAATCGCCGATGGGCATGGCGAAGCGCCGTTGTTCGATGGTGGAAAAACATAGGATTTACCACAGCAAGGCTTAGCCAATAAGGCAAAAGTCTCGCTTCCGCAGCGTCACGCAGTAAGCGATTCGATACAGAGATACAACAGTTTTTAGCGGAATGCTAGAGCGAATTTCACAGTAGTTTGCAACCTCGGTTGAAGTTAAGGCGTTCGCCTACCTCAGGCTATTTTCGCATTTGAGGGTCAGAAGTGCGGGAGCCTTAGGGCGACGCTGCTACGTGATTCAAGTGCACCATCGCCGCTACGCGCAGGGCTCTGGATCGGCACACATTCTCGTCGTGGTACTTGTACCTACGGGACTTCAAGCGGCTAACTTGTCATTTTACTGGGGGAAAGTTTATAGCGAAGTTCAATACATGCCTCTATTGTAATTTGGCCGTATCCGGCTAGTTTAATTTAAGATACACAAGTCCAAAAAACAAGAGTTTTTAATGATGTCGAAGGGCTCCAAAACAATATTTATAATATTTACAGTACGCGAGATGTCTTTAAAGTACCATTCCATTTTCGTCTCCGGCATGTTTGCTTTTCGTAGGGGAAAAATGGAGACAAGTTCAATAGTAGTATATATGTATACAAAAACATTTCAAACATGAAACAACGCAGGTCAAGCGCCAGGTAGGCGAGCACCTTAAACATGGAGATGAGACAATGATGCAAATATTTTGGACATAAACATATCATTATGTGGTACGACCGTAAGGCCGGCCATTAATATTGACGAATGTTCCCGATTTTTCCCACTCATTTACACGACTTTGGACTGGCAAGCAGAAAGTAAGAAAACACCACTTTAAAGAGCAGGACTCCGCTTAAACCGTCAACCATTTGAGGTAAACGAGGTCTTGCCAGGTGTCTGCTTGAATCGGCTGTAGTTGTGTAATATTTAGTTCGTATTAAAGCAGAGAGCAGGCGTAGTTGCACTACCGGGACTTAAAAACTGTGCACAGAACAACCAGATTTGTCCTGCGAAATTACGTGGAAATGTCTTGTCATCTTATGATGGCGGAAGATGACTGACTGGTACGAACACGGCGTGCCGGAGCAAGGGAACTCTTTAAAGATTGTAATTGGGACACTCGTCTCTTGACTAACCACTTCGTCATAGTTACAGAGTCAGGAGTTCGAAGTATTTGATGTGTTTCAAGGTGCACTAAAAATCAAGCGGGTATTAAAAATTTACACATCAAGGACGTTACAGATTCACACGCATTTAACCCACGCCAGAAGTGAGTCCCCTGGATCCACAAGTTGCAGGATCACAATTTCTGTTGGTATCTGTATTCTTAGTTACGTCGTCCTGTTTGTCCGTAATGTACCGGCACACTTACTATACCGTAAGTACTGCAGTGTGCTGAATGTATGCCAGCCAATGTAGTGCTGAGTTTACAATGTCCCAATAATATGCGTTTGTCAGACGTAATATAACATACAGTCCGTCACGTTCATTTGCGTTGTTCACACTTCGAGTGCTGCCAAAGAAATACAGTGTTACGTTGCAGTGAAGTTCGTGGAAACAACTAACGATGTATTATTACATTGCCAATATTTTAAGAATCCGGACGTCGCGATATAAACCAAAATTCCTTGTGATTCTGTTGAAATCAGGTGAGCTAATATTACGTCGACAACACTCAAAAGTGTTCAATAAAAACCTCTGTGTGCACGAACCCATGTTTTGTTGTGAAATTGAAGTATACACACACACTCTCTCTCTCTCTCACACACACACACACACACACATATCTCTTAGCTGTATTTTTACACGAACAAAGCTTCGACTGAGTTTGCTGACGGGTCCGTCTCGTGGTATGGTCAGAACACAGAGTACTTAAGAATACAGAGGTGAAACTATCGTTTATACTGCGAACTATAGCCACACACGCAAGCGAAATGGCACCACTGCCCAGCGAATTATTGGAATGCCGTTCACAAATCAGCGTCTGGTAACATACTCGCCAGGTAGCAGCCTAGCCAATAGGGGTTCCTTTAGAAGCATGCAGTAGTCAATCAGACACAACGCTCACGCCTAGAGCCTAGCGCAGCCAATCAGAGAATGGGTGCACTCCAATCGGGGGAACCATCACGATATTTCGCATCTCTGTACTAATCTACTCTGTGACCCGGAGGAGTAGGTCATAAATAAAAGCAAATTTGCAAGAAAACAAGAACCGGACCCTTCGCTGTCTAGTCAGTTGCAAAGTTGACTATAATCCATTCACGGTTACTTTGCACTTTTCTGAAGCTCTGCTAAAGATCTATTTTCAGAATATTTCCCCTCCTCGTGCAAACTAAGCTTAACTGAGTCTGTGAAAGTACACCAAAGGACAACGCACCGCATTCGTGCGCACTCAGTTGTAATACTATTTTGCATGAAAACTATTTCTTACTAAGCGTTATCAACACTCATGTTTTCCCACTGTTTTTATTCACATTAGGTATTTATAAACGAAGCATTATAATGTATGCATAAAATATAAATAACATTTAAATTTAACCAAAAAAAGTTTCTTTTATGAACACAAGTATAATACGCTTGTGATAGATAGCATATTTTGTAAATAAAACACGTCATAAACGGGGCGATTTTTCAAAGTTTTGATTAAAAAAATGTAAACTAACTGCGAATAAACATTACTCACTTTGTCGGTAGATAGGAAAACAAATTCCTGAGGCCCTAGCATGCTGTTGGCTGTTGAGTCTAGCGTGACGGTCAACGAACGAACGATCTGTTATAGTTACCCCTTTGTGATCATCTCTGGCAAATAAATAGCGAGATGCCACTCATGACTGTCTTTCTACAGTAGTTTTAGTGGCTTAAGTCTTAATGTACAGTACATGGAACTTTTCAGGGTTCCGCAAACAATTCATAGAAATCTGCAGTGATCTTCCCCGAAAAAAAAAAAAAAAGGATGATTAAATAAATTTAGAAAAAAAAAAATTGTTCCCTTCGTTTTTTGTTGCGATTGAGTGCAATTTTAGGCGTATGCTATGTTTGAAGAATAAATGGCCGGTGTTCTTAACTGAAATTGGAGGATGGTCTACCAGATTCCTCCCTTCAAACCAGATTCCTCCCTTCAAACGGGAAACAACTTCTTATTTACACAGGAGCCGACAGCAGAATAAAGTAGTCGTAACGATCACAGCACTTGAATGACTCCCAAACTATCCGAGTGAAATCTTTTCCAGTACAAGAAGGTATTCTACAGCATCCATAACATGAAAACGTAGTTTATTCCAGTTATGAAACTTACACTTAGTGATCAAATCTAATTATGTTCGAATGTAAATAGAATGAAAATACGATCATACATGACACTTAATAACGTACTGTTAATGACAGGAAGTACACTACTTCTAAGTAAACTTAACCAATCACCAAGATATCGAAAAAATTCGTCAGTTCAGTGACCTGTAGACAGGACTCCATATTCTTTTGCACAATCGATCAGTCGTTATTTTGCCTTTATCTACTGCCACAGTAGAAAGACAGAATTGTAATTGCACTCTTATATTACGGGTTTACTGATTTATAATACATATATGCATACATAAGTATATGAAAAGGCACATACATAGTGTGTCTCAACTTCCAGTCCAACAGAAAAAGTGGAAAACAAAACTCCTGAGGTTTAGCTTATCTTCAGGAATTTGCATGCTCCAAAAATTTGAATTAAAATACGCAAGGCGTTCCAAAGAAAATTAAAATAAATGTCAGAAGATAAATATTAAATTGTGATAGAATATGTCCGCAGATTAAACTTTGGGGCTTCACCAATTGTGTAGTTTATTGTTGGTGGGGAGCTATAGTCTATTCGAGGTTTCTCCACATTTTTTGAATAAACCCTTTAAACCCTTTGAAAAATCATTTAATGTATCACGTGTTTAGTTGTTTCTTAAACATGTCATAAATTACGGTCACTTTATACTTCTGTTAACAAAAAAGGCACTCATTTTCTGTTAAATTGAACTTTTACTTACAGTTCTATATATTAATTATAATATTTAATTTATAATTATAATAATTATAATCTTTAATTCATAATTAATATGAATAAACTAGGGAGAAACACCAAGGCGAACCGGGTTCAATCCCCGGCCGGGGTCCCTCCCGGATTTTTGCATGTGGGAATCGTGCCTGACGATGCCGCCGGTTGGCGGGTTTTCTCGGGGATCTCCCGTTTCCACCACCCTTTCATTCCGGCGCTGCTCCATACTCACCTCAATAACCGTCATCGGCTCTCAAGCCCTTGCTCTTAATAGCCACCCAAATCACTTCACGCACTCAATAGAAAGAAAATAGTTGTGTTGGTAATGCCTATTACTAAACCATTCTTATGCAAAATATCGTTAAACTGAGTGCGCACGAATGCGGTGCATTGTCCATTGGTACAATTTTCTAAACTTAGTGAAGCTTTGTTAGCATGAGGCGGAGGAATATCCTGAAAGTAGTAACGTTGGAATTAATGGTGAATGGTCTATAGATTTAATTCCTCAACCCACTCGGGCTGCCGTTATTTGTTCTATTAATAGGAACAGTGATGTTTCGCGAAAAGATTTCGAGAGAAGATACAGTCCAAAGCACTGTAGGGTCGTCCAGCTTCTTTGATCGGCTAAATAATATTCTGGCCCGTGTTAACCGTTTGCGCACGAATCACGAAGGTTCAGGATCGGAGTTACTTAGTCCTGAGTGGCTTGGTCAAAGAAGGATCACGGAAACCAGCAACCAATGGAGGTGTAACAACATATGAGGTACACACCTCATATGACATTGAAGTCTACTGTGTGCTCCGATTTTTACGCGAAAAGTCACTGGCCCTATCTATCACTAATGCTGCTAAATAGAGGCGATATGTAGAGACGATGGTTAATCGCGGGAAACGTANAACTTAGTGAAGCTTTGTTAGCATGAGGCGGAGGAATATCCTGAAAGTAGTAACGTTGGAATTAATGGTGAATGGTCTATAGATTTAATTCCTCAACCCACTCGGGCTGCCGTTATTTGTTCTATTAATAGGAACAGTGATGTTTCGCGAAAAGATTTCGAGAGAAGATACAGTCCAAAGCACTGTAGGGTCGTCCAGCTTCTTTGATCGGCTAAATAATATTCTGGCCCGTGTTAACCGTTTGCGCACGAATCACGAAGGTTCAGGATCGGAGTTACTTAGTCCTGAGTGGCTTGGTCAAAGACGGATCACGGAAACCAGCAACCAATGGAGGTGTAACAACATATGAGGTGTGTATATGACATTGAAGTCTACTGTGTGCTCCGATTTTTACGCGAAAAGTCACTGGCCCTATCTATCACTAATGCTGCTAAATAGAGGCGATATGTAGAGACGATGGTTAATCGCGGGAAACGTTAATTTTTTTTCCTGGGAATCAACGTTCTGCAAACATGCCCGACTGTTATTTTCTGGTCAACTTGCGTGTTAGGTGAACGTGTTTGCGCAGATTTAACGTATCTTATTCTTTTTCCTCGCGATGCGCAGATTTAGACCATTTGGGATCAGTTTCTCTGTTGCATGGGTACTCTTGAAATGCGTCAGATATGACGAAATCTACTGTTTGTTTGTAACTAAGACGTATTAAAATGTAGCGTATACAGATGTATACTCTTCAAAATATTCTTAAAATATTGTGTTTTTATTTTTTTGCGTGGTAAGTTATTATTAACGGTGATTTTGTTTTACAGTATTTTTCTTATTTTGCTGTCCTTTTCTCCGAGCTTACTCTCGACCTATTTTAACGATGAAAAGTGACAACTTAAAAAAATTACATGCAATTTTTTGGTGTTTTTACAAAGGGTTATTTGGAAAATAGTTGCAAGGTTGAATTGTAAGAAGAAAGTACTATTGTTATGAAGTGATCAGGCCTTATCTGGACGGCCTGCCTGATCACACCTTCAAACATTGAACCAGGGCATGAGCGCGATTGCAGTAATACCTTGCGAAATGCAGTTGCAGAAACTCCCTCCATTGGCCAGTAAATGGAACCGAAAATATAAAACAACGCACCCAATATAGGACAGCGAAACACTTTGTCATCGGGGCAGTGGACCAAGAAGACGTGGAGATGGGTGTGACCAGCCGTCGTTAACCGCCTCCTAGAATCAGCCCCCGGCAACATGAACAAGGTGGGGACTTTCTAACTAGATTGTTATAGTAGTGGCGTGCTATAATAGAACTTGATTTAATTAATAAGCAACTTGGTATTCCATTTATGTTCCCCCTATCAATAGTCACGTATGTAATTATTGTATAATCCTTATGTTCAATAAACCCCATCTTCTACTACTGTGCTCTACCTAATCATGACTCATTATTTAGATGCGCCCATCCCCCCTTTCAGGTATGAATTGACTTAAAAGTTAATTCGTATCATTGGTAGAGGCTTGATTCCTCCCTACCCTCTCACTGCCTTGTATCAGTTTCTCTACCATCCACCTCCATTTAAATAAATTCCCCACCCACCCACGCTAATTTACGTAGTAATAATAACAACATTTGAGCCACATCCACTTTTAACATCAAAATTTTTTGCTTTTAAGTAGCACTATAATTAAATAATGCCACAATATATGCTTTTAAAATTTATCAGGTTTAAATAGTAATTAACTTTTACAGCCCAATATCTAAATTTAAAAAGAAATTATTTGAAACCTAAATAACAAACAGTACTAAAATTGAAAGAATTTCAGTGTGAACTGCAAGTCCCTAGTTGGATGTGTTGTACATATATTATATATTAGTTTACCTCAACAATACCATTCTAGTAATTTAAATTAAGAAATAGATTACCTGTGTGCGCTGGATGTAGTTATTTGAAATGAAACTATTATGGTGATAGTAATTCATAATCACGTGGCAATTTTCATTAGATTAACTTTCATCTCGATCTAATTTAATAAATTCCATGCAGTACACCATATTGTACATAGTTAGATATTGCTGTGCACAGATAAAGTAAAATTATTTTATGAAACTTTCCCTTTAGTCTACATACTGTATATTTAAGAAACTTCTCATAAAATGCATAGAAATAAAGAATTACACTTTACTACGAGATGTGGGTATTTTGACATAAAGTCCGTATCACGTCATTATATGCCATATAGAAGGACGAGACGTCGCAGCTATATGCCAGGCGTCGCGACCCAGTTGCAAGGTGCCGAGACGACACATTCCCGCATCAGCACTTCAATTTTTACTATGATAAATGATTAATAATATTATTTTTTCTTTATTCCTGACAAGAATTAATACAATGAACAATTCACGGACGTAGTACTTAGGGATTCAGATCCTCAAGAACGGCTGAGGCGTTCGCGAACCGCCCGCGGGGCGTCTGCCACGCTCGCGTGGAAGACACTTTGCACACCCAGCGGAATTTAAGTTCAAGGCCCGCACAGCCACTGCAAACACACAGCACAGCGTTCGTACGGCTCACCCTTGCCTGAGAACTGCAAGACAGCAGCAGTTGGCAGTTCCTTATACCTTTTATCTCAGTAGATTATAATTCCTTTCAAAAAATTATCCTACCGTATCGAAGAGGACTTCGCTCCGATCCATATTCCTACTGCCAGACGATGAACCACGCAAATTTAAAATTATCTTACACTACCCCCACGGTTTCTAGGGCGAGATGAGGACATCTTGCTAGTGAACATTGGGGGAGATATTACAAATTGATCAGACCTTAGATGGATAACCAGCCTGATCATATCTTCAAACATTGAACCAGGAAACGAGTGTGATTGCAATAACACCTTGCGAAAGACAGTTGCATAAACCCCCTCCACCGGCCAGTGAACGAGGCCGATATAGGCCAGCGTAACACTGGGAGCGGCGTCTTTTGTCATCGGGGCAGTGGACCAAGAAGACGTAGAGATGAGTGTGCCCGGCCGTCGCTAACCGCCTCCTAGAATCAGTCTCCGGCAACATTAACAAGGTGGGGACTTTCCAATTAGATTGCAGTAGTACTGGCGGGCGATAATAAAACTTGATATAATTAATTAGCATTTTGGTATTCCATTTAAGCTCCCACGATCAATAGTCACGTATATAATTATTGTATAATCCTTATGTTCAATAAACCCCATCTTCCACTGCTGTGCTCTACCTAATCATGACTCATTATTTAGATAAGCCCATATCCCTTTTTAGGTATGAATTGACTTAAAAGCTAAAGCTAATTCGTATCATTATGGACGTCACGTTTATTCGTTGTATTAACTTGAATGTACGTATTTCAAATTTAGAGACCATGAAATTTCGCGGATTCATTCGGCAGCATGCTAAATTCCGCAATCCTTTATTTACTCGGGGCTCAGTTAGTTGTTTATTGACTGTCGCCGTCCAGTTTAATCCCAGATCAGGTAAAACGGGATTCGGCCGTCTATTTCTTGCAGGTTAGTTATTGCCTAAAATTTGTACAGGGCGTGAAAATGCGATACAATTGGGGAGATAGTCAAATGTACATGTGTTTGAAGTCTAGCTTGTCCTCAAATTAACTAGCGAAATTTCCGAGTCTCTATTCAAATTTTATTGTTCGATACAACGATGTCTTGTATACATTATTTTACTTGGGTCACAATTGCGTTTTTAGTAACTGGTTTCCGAATAACCGTTTGTGAGGCGTACTAAAATTTTACGACTATTTGTAGCATCACATGAAGTAAGAAAGTAGCTAAGATGTTTTGGGAGACATGCTGACATGTGTGACGTCGTGGTGGCGATACATCTCGGCAATGGGTAGCACTCGATAGGCCAGGCGCTTCTGCGGATAGGCCGGGCTTCTCGGGGCGTCTTGGGAGGCCGTGCGTGACCTTCAGCCTGGCTGACCTCCACCCCCANCAAGACGCTAAAACTGCAGAGAGGGTGCCGCACACTGTGTGGTACCGCGTTGCGAGGGGGAAGTGGGGGGTCCTACTGCGTCCCACCCCTCCTCTACCCGAGATGAAAAGCGAGGTCAGTGGCCTGATATCGACCTCCAGCCCTGCTGGGCCATATTTCCTCCCCTCGCCCCTTCAGCATAACCTACCCCGCCACTGCGGCGGGTCACTCACCCCTTTACGGCTGCGTGGTTCGGAGCCCACGTTACACGAGAACGGCTCTCCGGCGGTAAGGGTCCACACGTTTTTGAGTTGTGTGACATCTGAACCTGAGAGACTATTTATGTCTGCGGGGACAGTAATTTTTGGCAAAATAATCCCTGCGTGGGTTAATTTTGAAAAACCTGGGCGTATGTTTGCGGATTTACTTTAATTTTGGACTGATGTGCGCGTATGATCTAAATAATCACAATTCGGCCAATCATATCGCTAAACGTAGGTGACCCGATCGTATTAGGAATCAGATGACCCAGGGGCGTAAAGGGAAGATCGTCGACGCATTAAAGTAAACCAAACACGTAGAGATGTCATTTAAGTTGAAACAAGACATTTTTTTCGGGAAGCTGAACTTCATGGCGTATTGACTTAAGCGCTAGCTTATAATTCGAATTCCAAATAAGATACGAATGGGCGAGCTATTTTTTAAAGATTAGACAAATATTTATTTCTTAGCTCATTCGTCCTCAGTAAGGTTTCCAGCATAAATACCCAAAAAGAACTTCGTTTTCGCGACAGGTATCTATCTACCTATGGTTGATGTATACTGCGCCTCACTTAAATTTCCCGCGATTCACTGGCTCTTCTCTTGCAAGAATGATATTTACAGGCACCACCTTTACGGCTATCTAAATTACGTTTTGGGTTCGTTGTGTAAAACAAGATAGAAGGATTCGCGAGTTAATATTGTTACAGGCGTTACATCAAACACTCTTTTATTTGCTTTCGAGACTATCTTAGTTTACGGTTAACAAGACTCTGGGTATATAATACGCCCGCACCAAAAGAAGGACCCGTTTACCGGCGTCTCAATCAACAGTAAAATTCGCTTTTCACTTTGACGGAAGCCAGTGAGCAAATAAATAAGAGCAGTTGGAGTATACTGAGGAATGTGCAAATGTCTTCCCCCCAAGAAATGGTGGCCAGTGAGTTATTGCAGATGGGACTTTGGCAGTGCTGTACTCTTTCAGTGTACACCTAAAAAATATTTCCACCAATTTTACATTAAAAATCATTTAGACATTTTTATTTTTACCGCTGTTTCTCCCCATTTTTTCCAAAGCTAAGCAGTTCGCATTTGAAGTATGTTAATTCAGAAACGAAGTTACTGAATTATTGGCCTATTTGGTTTGATGCCACAAGAAATTTTTCCTCGAGCATGCGGAAGCTAATTGCAAGTTTAAAAGTGACTGTGTATCAATTTAATATTGAAACGTAACATCTGCTGCTGAAAAAAAAAAAAAAAACCACTCTAGCTTTAGCGCAAGGCAACTCTGATTGGGCCGTAGTACCAACAGAGTAAAAATAAAATTTCCTGTTCTTATGCGTACACTTTGCACAACATTGACAAAGACTCTGTTTTAAATACAAGGAGGAGAATTTGGACTGAAACACATGTTTTATGATGAAGTAACTTGATGTGATTTTAAAATATAGACGGCGAAATGAGCAATATAAAAAAATATGTCTTTCTTGAAGTGTAAAACTATAGAATTTATACTTTACGAAACTGTAATTTCTGGACGTAATTTCACACATTTAACAAGTATCGTATGCCAACCAAAAAAGGAAGTATGTATTGTTTAGTATTCCATTATCCCACGAGTAAGTTCTGCGTTCATTACGTGGCGTATATTAATAATTTTATGCTTTATGTAACTAAGGCTTTTTGAATAGTTTTCCTTGGGCCTTTTGATTGACAGCACGAAGCTATTTGTGTCAGCTGTAGTAGTATCATTTGTGTAGGCAAAATTATACATATATTTTCAACGAATAGTCGTATTCGTTATTAATTTAAATTACGGCTTAGAGTGGCTAATTTTAATATATGTCAGTTTTCTTTTTTATATTAAAACATTGCATTTTTTTAAATTAAATGTTTTGCCATCAGCACTTTTCTGCCCGTGGCAAAAACCTACAATATCCTGATCCATCAGCCCCAGTTTTTGCCGTATGTACTTCACCCTCCACAATTCCTGATGTCTATGAGAACGAGTCTTCTTGTGCAACCTGAAACAAAGAAGAGTTATTTGGAGGTCACAAAATGGTTCAGACAGGATTTCAAAAAAATAAAAATTTCAAAATAAGAGGGAACAGTAAAGAACCTAACATGAATAGATAATCTTATTGGATGTAACACAGAGAGACAGATTAAATCTTGGAAGGACAATAATGTAAGAAACCTCGGGTCATCTCCGCGAAAGAATATTTCACACTTATTATAGGCTTTCTGAAGATGGCCCAAAAATATATCACTGCAGTGCAAAAAGATGACGAGAACGAAACCGTGCAGCTTCTATGGCCTATTATACAATTACGCATAATCAATAAAAACATATGACTGGATAGCCTGTTAGCAATGGGCTTATTGGTGTAACAATGTTTATTTTGGATATTTTGGGAAGAAAATGTTCAATTGTGGGAAGTGTTTTTAGAAATCTGCACAACCTGTTGCTGATTCTCTTCGTGTTCTAAAGAGGATTGACAGTGAAGTTATAAATCACAAGAACTGCTTCTGTTCTTCACTAGAAAAATCTTTAAGCAAAGGTGCAAAACTACTTATGTAAGCATACAAACAGCTTAAACAAACATTTTACATTTCTCACGTTTCGTGTTCACGAAATCTGAATATAATTTTAGTAGATCTAAGAGGCCATTAAAAAACCAAAATGACAACATTCGGACCTGTATTCACGTATTTTACATTGTTACTGAGTTTTATCTTATTAAAACATGTTTTTCAAGATAAAACTTCCATAATTCAGAATTACACAGGTAAATAATTTTGAATGATTTATTTTACTCATGCATATTCTTATCAAATCTACGATATTAGAAACTAACTTTTACAATTACGGAATTCAGATAGTCTAACCTTTGCCCCTCATCATACAATGCCACTACCGAACTTCCTGTGATCAATCACAGACAAGTGGCGAGGCGACAGTGACACACGTGATGTAAAGTTAGCCGCTTGGCAACGTTTTAGTAATTGATTTTCCGACTGCTGAACAGTCCAACAATTTTCCGTCCCACGTGCAGTCATTTACTAGCCAATACTTTATTTAAATGCTTCGAACACGCTCATTTCCCCTGTCTTTGTGGATTTGTCGAGGTTTTAAGCGAGGTGTATACTTCACCGTCTCGCGTCGTCACACACATGTCGAGTGAGTGAGTGAAGAGATTTGGGCGGCTCTTAACAGCGAGGGTGAAGCGAGGTGAGTATGGAGCGGTGCCGGAATGCAAGGGTGGGGTAAAACGGAAGATCCCAGAGAAAACCCGCCGAGCAGAGTCATCGTCCGGTGCGATTCCCACATGCGAAAATCCGGAGGCGACCCCGCCGGGAATCGAACCCGGTTCGCCTTGATGGGAGGCGAGCAGTCTAATCACTACATCACCGCTGCACCCACAGATGTCGAGAAACCGATAATAAAAAACTGCGTGCCGACAGAAATTCGCTGCAGTCTTCTAAATAGAAACGTGTCGTAAAGTAACAAATTATCTCAAGTCCGACTACAGCTACATCGTCGAAGAGAGAGGATAATGAGCTGTATGTGTGCTGGCGTTTGTTTATTTGAATCCATACATACTTAATCGCTAGGGATAAGACGTCTCTGGTTATGGTTGTGTACATGCATATTATTGAAACAGATCGAGGCGGGTTAGTAAGTAAACTGTGTTCCGGCGAATAAAATAAAAAGAAAACAGCAATAAACGTCTCCCAACTCTCGTATGCTGCAAACCGTGACTCGAAAGTGCAAGGGCCATACTTAACACGGGAGGAAAGATATTTAATTATAAATTTTTATCACCGTTCGGCGAAACAGCCAGACGGGGGGCATCGCAAATATAGTGGCAACGATTTTCCAGGCAAACAGCGATATTGCTTTATTGGCTATTACCATTTACAACCACATCTTTCCTATGTAATTTGGCCGCTTGAAAATCCCGCCCCCTCCCCCCTCGACCAACTCGCAGCCGTTTATTACTGGTTCGTCTTCTCTTCCGGGGCGTGGTTGGTTAACTGCCGTCCTACAACGGATGCGATGCTGAAAGTGGCGGCGATTCGCGGGGAAATGGAGATGAGGGGGTTTAGTTGCTCCCCTCCTACTTTTGTAATAATTATTGTTGTTTAGCTTTTGCAAACTGTGCAATTTCTAAATCGTCACGTATACTGTTCGTACACATCTTCAGTTAAAGAGCAACTAAGTAATAAGGGGAAATATTTTGAACGTACTCCATTGCTACACGCTGTCATCACAGAAAACCTTGTCTCAGACGTGAAACACTAAAACGAGCCAAGTGACTTCAGCCACTCTTGGTTCATCTTTCGTGCTTGTTTCACGTCTCAGACTTGGTTTTCTGTGATAACATAGTGTAGAAATGGAATATGTTCAAAATATTTCACCTAATCATTCACCCTCTCTGCAAGAATCTTTGAAATAACTCAGCAAGTAAGTAGAGAGGCGACGCTACCATTCATTGTACCGAGACGTTATTTAAAGCAAATATACTACCAACGTAAGAACGTCAAATGACATCACAAACTAAAAACATTTACAGACTACATACATTATGTAATTAGAACTTGTCTAAGACACATTATATTTTTAATGACATAATAATTATAAAAGGGGATTATTTAATCTTAATGTAGCGTTTCCTGTAATTTCGTGATTTTGCGGTTATTTAGCGATTTTATCGTGGAGACATAATTCCCGTGTTTTCCTATGACATTTGGGCGAATTTTCGCATCCGTAGTTATTAGCGTCGGTGCAATGGTGAATTTGAGAATTTTTTGAAGTGCTCGCTCTACTGAGAGCGTCGCGAGTGAGGAAAATGAGAAGAGGTGCAGAGAAAATATCCTTACCTTCCAATTTTGGCACGCGATTGTTGCCATCGGATGCTGAGGTACAGAGATTTAACCGTACACAGGTGTTGGATAACACTGTAAATTGGATGCTTTGGTTGCTACAGTCTACCATGCCTGCGGATTGACCTATTTTTACCACTAAATACACACCTGTGAGATTCGCGTTTTAGTCTGGTAGCAACAGAGACCACTCAGTTCTAGTGTTACCCTAGTTGGCATAATTTAGTCTCTGGTATGTTACTACAGCAAGAAACTGTTTTATCTTATTCTTGGTTACATCTTATTCGGTCGATCTGTAGTTATCCTTCATTCATTGGCTCGGATTCCTGCAGGATGAGTCAACGAAAGTACCCACCACTAAGAATGTTATTATAAATTCATACGTATATGCCACTCTGTGTTACCAGATAACAATTTCTCGGGGTCACCACTAATAAGAGTAAAGAGGTTTAAATAGAAAACTTCAGTCTATTCAGGTTTAAGCTCAGGTCTCTGCGCATTTAAATATTTCAAAGTAGTTGACTGTGATATTTTCCATTGACTCATTCGATCTCAACGGCTTCAACCGCGGGAGTTAAAATAATTGTATGAACCGCGGTGCCACAAGTCTGTTCAGAGCCTTCCTGATTTCAGCAGTTTTTTTCCGTGCTTTATTTCACAAGGGTTCAGATATTTTAGGAGAGCGATTAATTAAGGCGTAATTGTATTTTTTTCTTCTTGAGTTTACATTTAAGATGAAGCGCAACAGTAAATACACTACCGACATCAATAGACGTTACTCAAAGAAAAATGGGCCTAAGTTTAATAGCTGGAGATTTTTACTGACCAACTAACTAACTATCTAAATAATACTTAGTTTGAATAAAGCTTCATTTCTTCGTTTAGGTGTAGCAAACTCAGTAAAAATATATGTAATATACATTACGAAATGTTGATTATTTTAAATTTTTGATGAATAATTCCTGAAAGAACAGTACATATGCCTTTACACAAACGTTTAAAAGAATGCTAAGAGAGCTACAATACTCGTCAAAAGAAAATAAACATACATGTATAGCAGTTTATATAGAATTAAAGACCAATTTCCTCAACCTTTAAAAAAGGTTCGTTTCCCGTTCACATTTCCTGAAAATGTTCTTATTTTTAACCTTGAATCTGGTTTTTAGCTCTACTTTGATTTTATGGGCTAAAATAAAATCTGCACAAGTTTCACGAAAGTCATAAAAACTATCAACTCCCCCCCCTCTGAATTTCAAACCAAACCACACTATTAAAAACAGACGACAACAAATTCTGCAATAATCCTGGACGAATTCCCTAATGAGGACTTCTTAAAAAAAGTTAAATAACTTCAATATTTGCATGAATCAAAACTATGAATAATGTAACAATATAATATATAATAATATAAAAAAATATGACCATTTTCACTTTTATTGAGCCTTTGCGCATAAAATGAAGAGAATTATAACTCACTATTTTTAACGGTAGATTTGTCAAAGTTAAAAGAAATAATATCACAATTACTGTTTATAATACATTAACATACTGGAAAAAAAATTGTACCAAAAATTACAAAATTTTAAGATATTAATGTTTTGTCATTTCAAGTTCATTACGTTATTTAAACTCGATCGAGTTTTTGCTAAGAAATTAATGCAATAAAAATTGAAAGTAACATTGTTTTAAATTATATACATATATGACTCTGTAAAGAATGTTTGGAATGGAAATATGTCCAAACTTAAATATTGTGTAATAAATACATTTTAAATACAATGTTACACTAAAACAGGTAAAATATTATATTTAAATATATATAGATGTACATCTACTTGAAAGTTTGTTAGAAAAATTATATATCATGTAAACTTTAACAACTTTTAATTTATTTAAAAAAGTATATTTATGTCAGTAATTGAAATTACGAATAATAAAAGCAGTGAGAAACTTATGAAGGATTAAAAAAGTAATAAATTATTATATAATAGTCGAAGAAATATTTTAAATATCTATTTTCAAACAACTTCAAAATTAAAAATGTAACAATAAAAATATTATAAAACGAAAGAAAGGTATCAAGGATTAAAGAAGTAAGTTTTATACATTAAAAGATTGTGCCAGAGATTAACATCATTATTATTGTAAAGAAAAAATAGTTATGATAACATTTGTTAAGTGAAGGAACCTACGAATGTGGTAAATTTAGTACAAAATAATAGGAAAAGGCATTCATTATTTCATTTAAAATTAAAATTTACACATTTGCAGTAGCAGGCTTCTGTTTTAACAATAGTTGGAACTAATATATCTAATATTCAAAACACTGTGTAGTTAATGTTGTGTAAGTGGGATAACAACAGTGTATCCAACTCAGAACTATTATTTATTAATCAGCTATTATGTCAAAAGTACAAAAATTGCAAAATCTTAATTAATTCATTAAACAAATATAAGCCAAATTTAATTTTTAGTATGATAGTCATAACAACTAAAATTACAGGGTTTAAAAAGCACTTTCTAGACACATAAAAACATATATATCTGAGTACCTATTTATTAAATAGTTGTGAAATGTTGAAACAGTTTGAATTATATGTGAATATATTGCGAAAGTATTGATCACATTTACTAATCACCTATTAATAAATAATACAGCATTTAATAAAAATTATAAAGGTTTTAAATTACAAGATACATTATCGCAAATCTATTATGTACGCACGTAGAACTACATCAAACTGTACACCACTCTTCGAACAACTATTAAAGTCTTCTTCGACAACAGGTGCTCCAGTATTGTTTCCTGATGAAGTGCCTGTTGGCAGTTGTTTGTAGAACTCGCGATGAAACCTGGGTGTAAAATGTTGACGACGAAGTTGTAGCAAAACTTTCTTTTTCGTCTCAGAGGTACCAAAACTTTCTTCGTAACACTGAGAAGGCGCTCTGTTTCGTCGCCCTATAAGTGGCACGAATTTTAATCATCCAGGTAGTCCAACTTAGCAAAAATAAATTGTGATTTGGATTTCCTGTACTGAAACATAACACGATTTTTTATAAGGGAACGTCTTTGTACGGTCGTTGATTGTCTTTCCAACTCGAGTATGCTAATGTGGCAATGATTAACTGCTGCTGGTTATTTTAGGTACGAAATGGGACTGTGCAGTACTGAAAATACGAAAAATCATCATGAAGTAAGACTGTTACGATAAAGGTCTGCGGATGGTTAAGGGACATTCTCATGACTTGTCTCCAGTCTTCCGGGATTTAGACTGGTATGTTTTTTTATTTATTTTGCCTCGATTTTTAATTAACCAATTGTGCTTCTCTTTGAGATTCACTCTGCTTAAAAAATACGCGATCAATGACTTCCAAGGTTGGGTGAGCTGCAACTGTGTGAGAGCCTATCACGCTGATATTACCATTTTTCTTGTTGACATCCATGGTTATCAGACATAATTCGTACATGAACAATTTCTGGATGAGCCATTACGTACTTGTAAATACACGTTGAGATTTCAACGTTTCCTCATTCCAAGTGTAGCAATGAACGTATGCGGTCCGCAGATTATAGATCAGGGATGGCGAACCAATGGCATGCGTGCCATTGATGGCACGCGAAACAATATTTTGGGCACGCCACGCCACGGATCAAAAGGTTTGCATTTTAGTTTAAAATAACAAAGTTCACTATGACGTATTGATGCATTCTGCATCCCGAGATATATTTTTCCGTCAGCAGGCACACACTGTCGAAACTCGCAACGACAAGGAAACGCGAACAGCCGCCATAAACCAGCTAAGGGTTCGGCGAGCGTGCCAGAAGAATGACGCCAGGATTCCGCCGCGACGAGAAGGCACAGCCTCTCGCAGCTGCGTCGAAAACGTTAAAAGGTTTCACAGCCCACAGCTGCATTTCTCTCGCAGGCTGGCTACTGCCAAAAACCAGCTAATAGCTTTGGCGAGCGTGCTGGAACAATAAAACCAGAATTCCGGGAAGGAAGGAACACGTGTGTCTCGCAGCGAAAAGGGGGATGCTAAGCCCTATACAACTGGGGCCGGGTATCCCACTCGAGCACGTGGTGGGCGAAGCCATAAAACTTTAATGCCAAAATCGCCGGCGCCGCTGAGACCACGTGCGGATAGCCGCAGCGCCGAACACGTGTTTACGACCAAGGGCGCGGCGTTCAGCCCCCAGCCACATGCGAGATGAGGCGTTTTAATATGGCTAATGGGCTAATAAAACGGCGGAGGAGCAGTCGAGAAGAGGTCAATTCTACCACAGACGTGGAGGGAGTGAGTCGGTGTACGCGAGTCGAGGAAAGAGGAGTGGAGCCGGGAGGAGTGGAGTTCGAGAGAAGGCATCACGACGCCAAGACCAATCTGCGAGGAACTGTCGCAGCCTCCCGACGAGGTGACGAAGCAGCCCCGAGTTCGACACCGGAGCGGAGTCAGCCCCAGCCGAGAGACGAACCAGCGCCTCGAGACAAGCTAAGTAGAGACATGCAGCAAGTGTGAAGAACCTTGTTAAGCGAAAAATAAAACGACATACGTGAACTCTCAAGGAAGTTCAAATTCATTTGGTAAATTTGAACTACGAACAGTAGTGTCAACATATTTACACGCCCTATCACTGAGGACTAGCATCCATTGCTGGCGCCCTACGCAGAGAGCAGATACAGACTTATACGCCATAGCGCAAATAGGGAGGTATCAGTATTATATTAGGAACGAACGCGCGCGAGTGATCCTACGGACCTACGCTAAGGAGTGAACGGGTGCGGTGCGCGGGGCGGCGGGCGGAAAGCGCGCTCGTTTGTTATTGTCTTGCCTTAGTTACGTCGTGGACTACAATTGCTAATGACGCATAGTTTGTTGACGTTTTCGTTCGTTCAATTTCGTTGACACAACTGTATTTTAAAGTTGATTTTTAACTATTATTTACCATGGCTAGTTCAGCAAAAAAACAAAAAGGGCAAGATAGTAAGTGTAATAGAGAATTTCAAACTTGGTGGACTGAAAAATATGGCATGATAAGTAAAGGCGACAAAGCGGTGTGTGTTTTATGTTCTGGTACAGTGGTATGTAGAACATCGTCTGTAAAACGGCATTTTGAAACAAATCACAAATCTCTTAGTCAAAAAAGCGAACCAGTGCAAAAGGAATTAATTGCAAGTGCAATGAAAGACAGAAATAAACAGTCAACGTCTATGATTAAATATGTTGGCAAAAATTGTCATACGAGCGCGGCAAGTTACTCGGCTGCAAATGTCATTGCTCGGCATAGTAAACCTTTTCAAGATGGAGAGTTTTTGAAGGAAGCCTGGTTAGCATGCGCGCCCTCACTTTTTGATGATTTCGATAATAAAGATAAGATAATTCAGCGCATTAAAGATACTCCTCTATCTAGAAATACAATAAAGGAAAGAATCTTAAAACTGGCCGAAAATATAACAGATCAACAAAAAATTGACATTAACTCCGCTCCTTTTATATCGCTATGCATTGACGAAAGTACTGACATTACTAAATCTGCACGTTTAGCTGTTTTTGCTCGATATTGCGTAGGAAACATCATTAAGGAAGAATTAATTGCGATAACATCGTTGCTAACAACTACAAAGGGCACAGATATTTGTACGGCTGTTAAAAATTCGCTTGCTGAGAAAGAAATTGATTTTAAAAAAATTGTTTCAGTCACAACTGATGGTGCTCCAAGTATGGTGGGCAAAAAAAATGGTTTCATAAGTTTATTTCAAACAGACGTAGGACATTCGATTCTTGAATTCCACTGCATAATTCACCAACAAGCCTTGTGTGCTAAGAGTGGTTTAACATCTCTTGATAAGGTAATGGCGGTAGTCACAAAAATAGTCAACCTCATATCGTCGCACGCTTTAAATAAGCGAAAGTTTGATGCTTTGTTGAATGAAGTCAACTCGGTATATAATGGCTTACTGATGTATAATAATGTTCGCTGGCTGAGCCGCGGGAACGTACTTCAAAGATTTGTTGACTGCTTGGAAGAAATCAGACTGTTTGTGCAAAATGAGGGAAAAATTGAACAATACCCAGAGTTGTTGGATGTTATGTGGCTTTCAAAATTGATGTTTTTTACAGACATATGCCAACATTTCAATGAATTGAACGTAAAGCTTCAAGGCACAAATAAAACAATTATCGTCATGATAGATCTCATTCGCGCTTTTGATGCTAAACTACATGTTTTCAGGAACGATATTACTACAAAAAACTACAAGTATTTCCCAAACTTGAAAAAAAATTTCAACCATTTAGATATACATGAGAAACCAGGTGGAGAAGTAACTGAAGAATTTATTTCTGTAATTGATTCTTCAATCAAGGGATTCTCAGCGAGATTTTCTCAGTTCAGAGAATTATCGGAAACACTAAAGTTTATTATGTACCCTGATGTGACTTCATTTGATAAACTGAATTTGTCCCCATTCGATTGGTTGGAAATTGAAGAATTTGAAATGCAGCTGATTGATTTCCAGTCTAGTTCAATATGGATTCAAAAATTTATTGAAGCAAGGAAAGAGTTGGAATTAATTGAAACAGAAAGATTGTCAAGCAATATAAGTAAAAATGCCAGTATCAAAATTTTGGAAACATGGAATTCGTTTCCAGACACATTTAACTGTTTGAAGAAGCTGGCTCGTGCTATTTTAACCATATTTTCATCTACCTATGCCTGCGAGTCATTATTTTCAGAGATGAATAACATTAAAGACTCGCTTAGAAACCGTTTGACAGATGACTCCAGTTCAGCATGCATTCTGCTAAAAGTAACATCTTACAACCCTAATATAAATTATTTGTCATCTAATCTGCAACAACAGAAGTCACACTAATGTAATTTGAATTATGCGTACAACTGAAACATTTATTATTTGACATTGCAAAATGTATTTTTGGTAGTAAATAAAGAGTTTTGAGTAGATAGTGTTTAGTATTATTATTTTTCTAATAATCACTAAGTTAAAATTATCTGACGGCACGTCTATGGCCTCATCGAACATTTCTTTAGAAAAAATGGCACGCTGATACATAAAGGTTCGCCACCCCTGTTATAGGTAGTGACGTTATACACCGCATGTTTCCAACCATTATATTACGAGATACAGCAGTGCGAAAAAGCAGTTTTTAGCTGTGTCCGAGGGCTCGGAAATAGCATTTATAATGTGCATGGTACATTGAGAGTATTATACGTACCTAGTCTGATGTGTGTTTTCTATTCGTACAATGGTATCTATCATAAAGACGCGTTTAGTGTGCCCTCCCTTAAGGGTTGCCATAGAATACCTTGGAGGTACGCAACGCGTTTAACACAGAAGTCACTCAGTTTGCCTACTTTCAAGGTATTGGAAAAACATCGTTATTTTTGAGGCAAATTTCTCGCAAACGGAGCGGGCTAGTTTGTTACAAAGCGACCTTTTTCGTACATTTGGAAATGGTGATTAATAATCAATCTTGAAATTAACTGCGATGTAAGAGTAGCAACCCCAACTTTTTTTCTAACAGTGGACGTTATTTAACATTTCCTTTACAGAAGTTGATTATTTTCATTTTATGGTACATTGTGCGAAATTGTTTTTTTTTTCACCCTTAATTTTTTAATTTCGATTTTTAGAATATATGTGCTTGTTATCTTAGCTTTTCTGAGGACGCAACGTGCAAAAATAAGGGACGATACTAAAGCCATCACACGCACGTTTTATTTTTTTAATATGAGTTTCCCTCTTTGAGTTGAGCTTATCCTTCGTCATTTATATTATAGGAGACAATCCCCAGCCATTGATATCCGAGCTGATGTAGATTATTTTACGTGTTTGTTTTCTCTTCGTCTGCTTTCGCCTCGCAGTGATGGCTTACGTGGTTCAGGTTCTAGGAGTTTTGTCGCGAGGCGCAGCAAACGTTGGTGTTTGCGGCGGGTTTCAAAGGAAAGAATAAAAACCGGAAAGTGTATAACGGGAAATCCTTTAAGGTGATGCTGATAGTTTATGAGTCACTGTAGACAGTTGACGTCCAAACGACCGTCGTAAGTCGCGCCGATCTGCTCTATTCAAGCAAGGCGACGTAAGATTGCTGAAGGTGTCATATTCGCACAAGGACTTCCTCAGCTATATTATCCGTAAGCTATAAATGCGTGTGCGCTATATATGGAACTTAGATTTGGCTTTTTATATTGTGCACTACTTTCCAAACGACTGGAAATGCACGAGATCAGGGGCCTTAATATACACCTATCAAGTTAAATAATATTTTATAGTAATGTAAGCTGTTACGAATATCTAATTTGAAGTAAATAGTCACTGTCTAAAGTCTTATTTAGTATTCTTTTTCCAGAATACTGTGTCTTATTCCGCCACATTAAAAATTTTACATTGTCATAATTATTATGAGAAATGTATTTCATAGAATGTTTGTTCACAACGTAAATATTTGTTTGACAATATCTTAAGTAAGAGTACCTCCTACAAACAAATTACTTATCTGTTCAAACCCAAGAAGAATAGTAGGCTAATAAAGTACAGTACTGCAGTTATTGCACAAATCTCTAATACGTATTTTAACTCTTCGAGACGAGATGATCCTTGATTTTGTTATAGCAAGATTTCCCACTCAAACGTAACTAGTTTCCATGCGCCAAAAAGATGTTACTGTGACATTTTTATAAACACGCATGGTAGTACTATTCCATTTTACTCTAATTTGTAAAATAAAAACCAAAATAAATTAATATTTGTAGCCACAAATTCCAACATTTTATTTCAAATAAGAAGTAAAGACATACAGGTTCATGCACTTGCGCTGTCTTGGAAAATAATTATTACAAACGATCCTCGCAAACACCAAACAAATACTGATTTATGAATTAGAGTACCTGTTGAGCATACTGACACTCCATATTGTGAGTCAAAACGTCAGCCCACAGTAAAAGCGGAGAAATATGATGAGCTATACATCATAGAATTGTTTAGCGACAGTGATAAGACTCCCCAATATATCTGAAATTTGGGCGGTTAACGAGGACCTGATTGAGCGTGATGAAGACCTTAACGAGTCTGACAAGGACTTGANGGGGGGGGGGGGGTGTAGATGCACACGGCTGTTGTGATAGGTAATTGTGTCTCTTAACTGAGGTAAGTACTGTTAAAAATTAAGATTAACTTTGTAACTTTTGCACTTAACTTTTTGTAAAATATTTTAAAATATTTCATAAGTAATATTTAGAAGAAAAAAAATACTATAAAGTTCTATGGTGAGATTAATTTATTAATTGAAAATTTTTTACACGCCACATACCCAAACTGAGCCTAAGGAAACATAAACCTAACTTAACCAAACTACTGTGATTAGTGTTTACGTCAAAATATATTGGTTAAGTGCAAATATCTATCTAAAAAGATGAGTTAAAAACGTGATTATTTAACCCGCGAACCACCGATACCCGAAGCAGGTTGGAAAGTGTTTTGTGTGCACCCTGAGATGGCAAGGAAACACAGGCTGTGCCGTAAGAAGAACCTCGGACCGCTGAGGCGGTGCTGTTGGCACGTTGCGATCGGCACAGCTGCAGCGAGTGTGGCGAGGAGAGTCGTCCAGCAGGAGATGTGGAAGTCGGGCGCGTGTTTGCACAAGGACGTGTGTGGAGGCCGGACGGAGTTGCCAGAGCACAGTCCACGTAGGAATGTGGCACTTGAGGCCCCGCCGCGGTCGCAGTGCTGTTTACGAAGGCCTACCCTCGTCTTTGCCTAGGGCGTGAGCACGCGTAACTTGGGTTACGTGTCAGGGTAATATGCTAACTACCTCTTAAATGCTTTAAAATACATGTTTTCTCTTATGCTAAATATAACAAAAAATTAATTAAAGTAATTTTTATTTTCCTCTTGTCTCCCCTTCCCTTACGGTATTGACATGTAATAATATCCTAAATTCTTAGCGACATAAAAATCGACCTTAAGTTCAAAATTTTTACTGTTATAAGTTTACCCGTTTTCTCGCAAAACTCAGCCATACCTACGGACATAAATACATAAAGTAAATAAAAAAATATGATTTTATGTATATTATATCAACAAAGAAAAAAAAACGAGCTCTATATGTGGACAATAAATAGTTTTCCATGAAATTTTTTCTAGAAAATATTTAAACAGCCAACCTCTATATTTTGTCGATCATCTTTACCAATAGTAATCCCCGTGGAAAAACGTAAAACCGTCACAAAAATCATCACGAGAAACCTTATTGAACTACCATAAAAAGTGGGGTCATGGCAAGAAACAGAGCAGTATAGGCTGCGTTATTTCGTCATTGGCTACGTGAAAATTGTATTTTGTGGTTTTACGGAAAACATATTGCGTACTACATACACTTGTGGTAATATGACTGATAGGTTATTTATGACCGCACAAACGCACTCCAACAAACGAATAATCCTTAAAACTGAAATATGTTTATTTAAAAAATCCTCTACGTAGCAAGCGCCAATTATCAGACATTTATCGAAAGATCTATCTTTACGACTTAGTATTCAACCACATTCTTTATCACCAAATGTCATGATTAACCATTTTCACTTTAGCAAATCCTTTAGAAGTGCACAAGCGAGTCACAGGACAAATACACAGCTGTGCAGAGACATCAAAACATTACGGAACCAATTACACGGTATTTAAGACACACTATGCAAGGATAAGCAAAGAAGCATATTCTGTTAACAAATGCGACAGAGCAACAGCGCAAAGTCGTACAGAGCAACATTCAATATGGAGTGTGCCCTAATTTTAAGGCAATGCAGACGGCCACTCGACGTGTAATTGAGTCTTACAGTGCCAATTGCTTCTCTTTGAGCGCTTGGGCAGGTGTCGTGGTTGCTGGAGAAGACGAAATCCCAGCGAGTCTCACATATGCTCAATCAGCATTAGGTCTGGTGATCTCGCAGGCCAAGAGCCTTGTAAAGCGAGTTCCACAATGACCGCGGTGTGTGGACGCTTATTATCCTGCGCACACCAGACAAGTATTAGAAAATGGAGGCGCACGACCTTAGTAACGTATCAGTGTTACTACGGTGGTGACCTGCGACCTTGAGTCGTGACTAGTGGCGACAGACACCATAACTCCAGACGCAGGAGCCCTATGGCGCGCACGAAGATTCACGTGATGCTGACGCGTGTCTTTGCAGCGCCAGGTCTGAACACGACAATCGTCAGCACCTGGAAGTGCGATTCGTCGGGAAAGCCAACGTAACGCTGTTCCTGCACACACCGCCGACGCTCGGTGCGCTACTGGAAAACGCGCTACGCGGTGATGTGGAGTCGAAGACAGTCAGCGCAGTGCACGCCGTGACTGTAGTCCTCCCCCGTTCGTTAGCCGGCGGGTACTCCTGCTTGGCCGGAGCATGTTGTATTGTGGTCCTTTTAGCTGCCAGAATATATTAGATGGTGGTGCGTTAGGGTCAACAGCTGCACTTCACACCCGCTCTCACGTTCTGTAGTTCGACGTATCGAGCCGGAACCCTGCCTAAGCGATGCGTGGCTCTAGTGTCTCCACGTCCCAGCACAACTTCGCACAGTCCTCAAGAGACGGTCCACACGATGGGCTATTCACCTCGTGCAGTCTGCAAAGAACTGTTGCATCTGATGGAATTTAAGATAATTTACGAGAGGTTCATAAAATGAAATATCAACACTTTTATAAAAAAAATACTTGCTAATTTTTACAAACAAAAAATATATATATACCTGTCTTGGTTGATGGTTTTGTATAGTTCGCCAACTCCCTCTCTCAGACTTAGAAGTTCGTCCGGGACACGAGAGATGTTCTGATGTCACTCGCCTTACTGCAAGGTTGAGTGTACTCGATTCCATCGGAAACTTTACCGGGTTCACGATTCTATTTATCTCCACCAATGTGATGAGTTACGCCATCTGTATCACGAGTTTCGGTGACGCAACGTAGACGTCGTTATAGTAACTTTCACACCTCCTTATATACTGTCTATGGGAAAACAGGTTGCTCAGTTCGACCGCTGTTCATACGGTGCTCGTTTCCTCTGCTCGGCAGTGTGATGAAGACGTCTAGCAATGAGAATGTTAGCCAAGTTCATTTTTTCAGGCCCTCACTACTGATTGATGCACATTCTCTTCTCACCTCGCCAGCTTGCACAAATATCCTTTAAATGGCGCCATCTGGCTGGAGGAATTTCGCGTGTCCCAAGCTTAGGAGCACGGAAGGGTTAAGAATGCTTCAGATTTCTAATGCCACATGCCTTCTACGTGCAAGGTACTGAATTACATGTAATATTTCCGTCCTCATCTCTCCTGAATGACACTTTCAGGGGGTTTTAAGGGTAATTTTATGTTGTTACAATAAAGATACATGCATGCCGCATCTCCCTACACACCTTTAAAATAATCTGTACTACAATTTTCGTACCCAAAATGACTGCGATGATTTAAAAAAGTGTATGCTATAGACTTAAATGAAAAACGGAAAATAGCATTCGTATTTTAAAACTTAATTCAAACCTGTTCGTAAAGCGACAGACATGAAACATAAACCCATGACCAGTGACCAATCTAAACACTACTTGAGGGACGGGGCTCTGTGCATTACATTTACGTTCAAACCACGTGCTTATAGGCTGTTCACGGTAAACTGAGCACTTTTGCAATCCCTGCTTAAGATCTAATTGTATGCGCATTGTGTATTCTCCCGCTATATGTAAAATTAACATTGCCATGGGCCTGATAACTTTATTCATGAGTCAGTCAAATGAAACTGTGAAATTGTTAGAAAATTAAATATAATACAAATGTGCTAATTCTGATACCTTTTGGAATTAAAAAAACCAGAAAGCAAGAGAAATCATTTTCGTATTCACAAATGTTTGCGTACTGCTTTTAATTCAACGCTAAGACATGGAACTACTTTCCCTCCGTTGTTACCGACGGAGTTAGTGGGTCTGTTAAAATATATATGGGATGGGGAAGTGACATTTTTCAAATGTCGATTTCCAAAGGCTCAATTTTTGAATGTGGGAATCGTGCCGGACGATGCCGCTGGTCAGCGGATTTTTCTCGGGGATCTCCCGCCCGCTCTTACATTCCGGCGATGCTCCATAATCACATCGCTTCACCATCATCGGCTCTCAAGTTCTAGACAACTGAACACCTTTAAGGTAGAAGTAGAGTGACTTCCGCTGGAGCACTGCGTCCGACTGTAAATATCAAACAATATGAGTATTTTTAACCAAAATTTAAACGTATATACATTCAAAATTGCTCAGGAAGTTCATTCTACGAACCTCCCCCCCCTCCGCCTCCACGAAGCGAGATTATTATAAAAAGTACTCAAATTGTAATAAAAATATTAGTAAAAGCTGTTTACCGTAAAGCGAACATAAAAAAAAAATCAACGTTTACAAAATATCACTGTCTCTATCGGCGCATATTTTAACGGGCACACTGATTGGCATGCGTCAAGTAAAGTTGGCAACGACGCAGGGAAAGTAGTTCCATGTCTTAACGTTGAACTAAAACAGTTAAGTTAAGATTTGTGAATACTGAAATTATTTATTTTACTTTCTGTTTTTTTTTTCATGTTTATAAGTGGAAAAATTAACCAATTTGTAAAATATTCACTTTTGTAATGATTTTACATTTTTCCTTGACGGACGTATGAATAAAGTGATGAGGCCAATGGCAGTATAGATTTTACATATGGTGGAAAAATACACAATATGCGTGCAATAAGATCTTAAGCCAGGCTTTCTAAAGTTCTCAGTTTATCGTGAACAGCCTATAAAAATGTTAAAACATTCAATTGCATTTTTTTTTGCTATTAGTAAATTTCTGAAAAAGCCTGGGTTTCCATTACTTGCGAAAACTTGATATTTTTCGCGTTGTCGATTTAAATGAAGTTGATTGATAAAGTATCACCACAATGAAGGACTGTTAACTTTTTAACGACCATAATGTTGGAAGAAATTTTTCCGGAGGGATGTTGGATAATAATTTATTCAATAAAATTGTCTTATTTGAAAGTTGAAGTGCCTTCTAGACATAAAGCAAAGCACGTAATAAGAACAAATATAAAAAATTACTAAGATATTGATTTAGTATAATTAACCAAATTAAACATTCAAATGTTCCGTAGACGCAAAAGGAAAGATTAGAGTAACAATATGATAACTATGTAAGTACCTTTTGGAAAGTTTTTATTTAAGAGCTGAAGGGAAATTAGAGTTTTGGAAAAGTAATAAAATGCTAATAAAATTCATAGCTTTCTGATGAATTTGAATACTGTCGTTTATGACTCAACAAATTATGTAATTTCTCGCATCATAAATTCTGTGAAAAAATCGCTGGAAACATATATGGTCGGTGGGAGAAGCGTGGAAATAATATAAACATCAAGCTCTCCTAGAGGAATGTTGGGACGCCTTCAGTTATTCACGTCTGAAGGCAAACGAGTGAATGACGAGCAGCATTTTATTTGCTTTAGCTTTCTGTCATTATTTTTCGATTTTCCCCGCGGTGCTCATAGAGATGATTTCACAGCCTTCGCCAGAGAAAATACAGGACGAGTGTCATCTGGCTGGCACGTATGGGTTCAAGGATGCACAGCAACTAGTCTCTTATTCGGTACACAGAGCAGTACGAAGCCTCCGTAACGACGCACATCAGGGTTTTAACTGCGGTTTAAAGGCTACCGTAACTTAGAGTCATCCTTCCCCGCCTTTTCTGCAGTGGCGTGAGGAAATGAAAATACACTCTTCTTTGCCTACAGGGATTAAATTACNCATCCTTCCCCGCCTTTTCTGCAGTGGCGTGAGGAAATGAAAATACACTCTTCTTTGCCTACAGGGATTAAATTACAAACGATGAATAACAACAATTTTTATTATATTACTGTATTATTGAGCCAAACATTGTTCAACTTGTCAATATACGTAAAGTAATTTCCAGCAAATAAAAAATACGTACAATTATAATTTGAAATGCGACTATGCGAAAACGATGAAATCACTTTTATTTATTTAAACGAGAATGGCATCACATGTATCGTCAGTAAATAGTGCTTGGGACACATACAATAATCAAAATTTTTGATCTCCAATGTATTAAGCAATTAAAATTAAAAACATGTAAGGTACAGTTCGTAACGGCTTTTGTGATATGACAATTTTTTTTTTCAATTTATATATACTACCAGCTATATGATATTCAGAACAAACATCATTTTTAGTTTGAGTTGTTTTTGCATAGCTGCCCGTCAAATCAAAATTTTCCTTTTGGAGATCCACTAAAATAACAAAGAGATTCTTGCAGAAACGAAATAACTTGCACAGAAAATAACTCCATTGCGCCACCACACAATTGTACTGCATATTCACGTACAAAAACATCTTCAGGCATTTTATAGATGGATAAATGCGATGGAATTTTGGTAGGCTATATTTCGGATACGTAACTCCCCCTCTCCACTCCCCACAAATTGTATTTAATAATCGTGTCGTAAACTAATAGAAATGTAATATTTTGTTATGTTTTTAAATTTATGTTATGAGGTTTTTTTTAGTTTGTGTGACCCAAAAACTGTAAAATTATGGTTTTTTTAAACATGTTATGGCACAAATCTACACTGAGGAAAGGGGGGGGGGAAGACGATACACCTAATACTTACAAAGACGATGTCAACTAAGTACATCATCCCTTTATATGTACAATATTCGCAATAAATTGCGTAATTGTACCTAAGTCACCGTTACTAATATTTGCAGATTTTCTTTGACAAACCACGTATTATATTGTCCAAAAAGACACAAAACGTATCAGTGCATATGTGCGGCATGATTATGCACTACCGGAAAATTGAAAATGAACACCCTGATGCAATGGTCTCACATGAATGAAGATTTTATGAATAATTATACAGTTGTACACTGTATAATGTAATGATCACAGGGCCGTACACCTTTGGACAGGGCTACAGAGAGTCTTGAACCACAATGTCAGTATCTTGTGCAGCCTCCTTTAGCGAAGATGCAGTCCTGCAGTCGCCATAGAGATGATAATAAAGGTGTCGGATTTCATCTCGGGGAATAGTGTTCTATGCTAATTTCACCTGTTGTTGCAATTGGTTTAAACACAGTCATCACAAATAGTCTACATTACATTAAATATATTTTTAAGTTAGTGGTCGTTCCAAACGTGCAAACTTCCAATTAAAAATATGAAATTGGTAAGATTCTTCTTTATTTTCCTGTAGACATGATGAAATGAGGGGTGCAGCTCCACCCCCTGCACCCCCCTTGAGTAAGCCTATGCACCCGAGACACATTCATTGATAGCAGTAGCACCAACTTCTACGTTAAACAATCCATCAAACTAAATGAAACACCATATTACCCCATTTATAGTCTTTCGCCTCGTCCCGCTTTATGCAAAACAGTTTATTTGTTTTAAAAATTATTTCATTTTGCTTTAAAAAAATCTCCAGAAAAAAATAGTGCATTTCATTTCTTCAGCCACTGGGCGAATAATGCTTGTTCAATATTTTTGTCATATAATATATATATATATATATATATATATATAATTATACGAACCAGTCGATGAATAAAAAATAAATAAGAAAGAGAAAAA
>NQII01006872.1:54329-108547 GCA_002778355.1 Clitarchus hookeri | reverse complement strand
AAGCGAGCACTTAGTTAGTTCGTCCGATAGCCGATAGAGGCGCGCGCGTGCTTCGTATCGGATATCCGTCGTCCACGGCTGCTTCGGAACACCAGTCCTTCACAACGTCCATCCAACTCACCCGCAAGGGGTTCCATAAGATCCCACTTTCCTCAAGGGGGCCGCGGTGGCGCAGCGGGTAGCGCGTTTGCCTCCCACCAAGGCAACCCCTAGTTCGCCGGGGCTGCTCCCGGATTTTTGCACGTGGGGATCGTGCCGGGCTGTGCCTTTCGTCAGCTGGTTTTCTCGGGGATTTCCCGTTTCCTCGGTCCTGGCATTCCAGTGCTGCTCCATACTCACCTAGCTTCATCCTGATCGGCTCTCGAGTCCTCGACGTTAAGAGCTACCCAAAACTCTCCACTCCACTCCACTTGATAAAAGTTTTTTTTTGGAAGCGAAAGTAGTAATTTAGATTAAACGTGAGGTAGAGAATTTGAGGTTTGGGCAGCTCTTAACAAAGAGGTCTTGAAAGCCGATGAGGGTGAAGTGAGGTGAGTATGAAGCAACGCCAGAATGCAAGAGCGGGGAAGCAGAGATCCCCAAGAAAATCCGGGAACAACCCCGCCGGGNCACCTAGCTTCATCCTGATCGGCTCTCGAGTCCTCGACGTTAAGAGCTACCCAAAACTCTCCACTCCACTCCACTTTATAAAAGTTTTTTTTTGGAAGCGAAAGTAGTAATTTAGATTAAACGTGAGGTAGAGAATTTGAGGTTTGGGCAGCTCTTAACAAAGAGGTCTTGAAAGCCGATGAGGGTGAAGTGAGGTGAGTATGAAGCAACGCCAGAATGCAAGAGCGGGGAAGCAGAGATCCCCAAGAAAATCCGGGAACAACCCCGCCGGGAATCGAACCCTGTTTTTCTTTGATGGTGATAGGCGAACGCTCTAGCCGCTACTGCACCGCGGCCCCCAGAGGTTTTGTCTTCTGAGCGCGTCCCCGAAACACATTCACGAATTTCAAGCAGGACTGTCATAAATAATAATTTGATACAAACTTATATATGGAAATTTCTTCATGTTTGCATTTTCTACAGACATATATTTCCCGTAATTTAAATCAATATCGTTGACTCATTATTTCTCTTGCGTTGTCCTCAAACATGGACTGGGCAGAAAACACTGTTTCACCTCTAACAAACAGTTTATTTTGAAACAAGTTGTCAAGAAATAATACGTATTAATACGAGTGAAAAAATGTTGAGTTTATAACACAGATATGTGAAACATGCTGAGTTAATTAGGAATCTTCGCGTTTTACACAAAAGTGCATTCTGCAGGTCTTTCTTTTTAATAAAGGTAGTAGCTTCTTAACCTCTCGTTTCAAAGTGTAATAAAATTTGCTCTATTACACGTTTCGTATTTTAAAAAAACTCTTGGCAACTNAATAAAATTTGCTCTATTACACGTTTCGTATTTAAAAAAAACTCTTGGCAACTCGACTCCAAATATTTTTCTTGTAAAAATACTAAATCGGTTTACCGTGTGTCACTACCATTTCTATCTAATACTACGAAAGACGTTCGAGGGTTCTGGCGGAGAAGGGAGGATAGTGAATTTCCAAGTTTAACATCAACGTTACATTTTATCTCATTCCACATGACAGAATATTTTTGTTGCAGGTTGAGGAAATTTAAAACAGACTAACAATTTGCCCACTTGAAAAGTTTCCACAAATATGAAACACTTGTTGAAAGACAAATAAATGACATTGGTTCAGAATCTTGGAAGTAAATCTCAGGGGCAGGCGTAATCAAGACTCTGATAGGCGAATCCAGCGATCTTGGGTTCAAATCTCCGTTAAGGATGGACTAGTGTGTTTTCAGGTCAAGTTCAAGACGTGGGAGCATCAATAAGTAGTTTTCGATCATCCTACGTGGAACTGGAACACAGAGCGTCTAGTACAATCAGGTAAACAATACACCAAAAAATAAATTGTGACGACTACAAAGTGTTGTGTTAGATGGAATTCACCCTGCAAAAAAAAAACATTTTGTGTTCTCCCGCAAAACAATTGCCACGTCGAATACCAACAAAACACTTTGTAGCCTCCATTAACAATTTTCACAAAGTGGTGAGCTCACGCCATAAGTTGTGTATTGTGAACTTCTCATAAACAGTTAAAACAATGTAAATTAAAATTATTTCAATTCTTTAAAGTACACCTCAGTTAACTTACGAGAAAGAAGTTACCTCTAATGCTCAGCTCCAACTTGTCAGCAACTCGATAGTGAGACGATTTGACCATTGTTACGAACTAGCTTTTCAGCAATCTCGTACTAGAAAGTATTTAGGGACGTTGCTCAATAATGACTCATGATTCGGTAGAGCACAACAGTATCTGATGAGGTTTTATTACATGAAGATTATACAGTTGCTATTTAAATGACTATTGATCGGGGGAGCTTTAAATTTAATACCAAGATGATTATTTAATTACATTATGATTCACGCCATTTTAATTAAACGTAACTGGAAAGTCATCACCTTGTTGCAGCCGGAGGCTGATTCTGCGAGACGGTTAGCGACGGCCGGAGACACCCAACTTCCTGGTCTGCTTCACTGGTCGGGTCGTCCAAAGGACTAAAGACGATAGACCACGTTCCGGGTGTTACGCCGGCCTATATCAAGCGCGTGGTTCTGCGGCCCCGCTCAGTGACCGGTGGAGGGGATTTCTGCAACTGTCTTCTTTCGCAAGGATCGACGACCAAATGGTGGCGTTGCAATCCCGCTCGTTTCCAGGTTTAATGTTTAACGGTGTGATCAGGCAAGCCGTTCAGCTAAGGCCTGATCACACCACAACACCATGCTTGTGGATTTACTCAAACACATTACCATAGCTTCTGCGCTTCACTCCAGAGATCCACTACAACAGTCTTCGATTGTCAGCTTTCAAGCTTCCCTGATCTCAAACAGTATCGACCGTTCCGAATTTGGGTGGTGTACGCGTTGGGCCATTCCCCAGAACGGGATCAATACTGCCGTTAATCCAGAAACGGTCACGTGGCATATTTATACGCGTAGGTCCGTCACTGCCGGGTCACACACGTCGACGATGCGAGTGCACCTGTGAAACGCAAGTATAGCCTGTCCGAGGTTAACTACTGTTTAAGGAGCTTCCATGGTAAAGGCTGTTCATGATAACGTAAGCACTTTTTTAATCAACCCTGGAAAAATATTACGGCTCTTACGTGCATATATTTTAACGGTCGCCCAGTAAAGTTGGTAAGGATGGAAGGAAAGTAGGTATATGACTTGGCGTTAAGTTAACAGTATTAGTTAATCACTTGTGGTAACCGACACGATCAATTTTTGTTTTTGAATGCGTCTAAAGGTAATAATTAGCAGTCTTGTAATATATTTACTTTTCTGGTAACTTTACAGTTTCACTTGACCGTCGCATGAATAAAGTGATCAAGGCCATGGCATTGTTAATTTTTCTTATGGCGAGAGAATACGCAACGTTTATACACTTAGATCTTAAGCAATGCTTTGAAAAGTTCTTAGTTTAACGTGAACCGCCTTTAATAATTTTCAACTTCTCAAGGTCACGTCCGGCTGTAAGCAGGAACTGAGACAGCGAAGTAAAATAGCACAAGCAAGCTTCGCGAATGTTCTGCTTCCTCAGACATTTAAGCGCTGACTACAGTGCTTCTATACACATATCGGTTAAGAAAAGATACAGCGTCGCCGCTATAGTTTAAGTCACTGTTCTACAGAAGAATAAATCTCGTAAACATAGAGTTACTTAACAACGATTTTTGCGGTATTTAAAACTTTTTAACAAACGCATTTATTTTTCAACAAATGAATTTATAAATTAGCATCAACATATCAACTACGATTTCTGTCCTTAAAAAAAATAATTATATTGAAATACTGCATAGTTTTGAGAGAAAAAATACTCAACTGCCTAAAATGAGTTCAACATGACAAAAAGGGAGGTACCCGTGTTTCTACGTTTCTCCTCAGATTGTATACTTCCAAGATATGAAACACTTATTTTTCCATGTTCACGAAAATAATTCCCGCCGAGCTTTATTTCAAAACACTTCAACCGAGATCCACCAACGCGATTGGAAGGTTTCAACTGCTGCGCGCCTCAGGTATCAACCGGCCAGTCACAGACGATCAGTACCTGAGTGAGCTAATTCTCATTGGTCCAGTAAACACAGCACTGTCTTCCGACGAAGGCGCGCTGCCAATAACGAAGGGAGAACTCCAGGAGTGCAAGAAGGGTATTGTAATAAAGCCTCCGAGGAGTTCTTTTTGTGAAAATTCGGTGTCCACATCAACGGGCCCAATGACTTTATTCATACATCATTCAGGTGAATAAACATGAAACTAATACGACCTTAACGCGCTGATAATGTGCCACTTTGTACTGCTAATGTGAATAAATAAGTAGAGACCTGAAAAATTCGCGAGTTCGATGACCTGCAGGCTAGATTCTACAGTCTTATGAACAAATATGCTGATGTCAACTGCGCATTTGGTTGTCTGCTGTCACAGTGGTAGACGACAATTGGTCACCGTTCTCCAGGAGATGTCAAACACCGTGTGCGCCAATGGCTAAAGTTATATCTACGCACGTGTTTTTAATCCTAGCTTGTCCCAAAATGAATCCGCGAATTCTTTAGGTCTCTATAAATAAGGTATAAAATCAACTTTAGTTATCATAAATTAAACCCATTACACTGGCAATACAGCATCCAGTCTTAGAACTATTCCACTTCGCTGTCAAAATTAACCAAGAGATTGCATGTCGGTGTGTACGACACGTATGCAGATATCGGGAAGATATGTTTCTCAAGAGTTTGTTTCAAACATTCTAACTTTACTGTGAACGGTCTATACCACCAGGTCCCATTCTACTCTGAATTATTTCACACCGGAGCTTGAACCGTGTATTCAATACACGTTTTACGACGGAAATATCGAACACTCGTCCGATGTACTGATCTGGGAAAGGAACATACTAGGTGTGTTCAAAAAATAATGTGACTTGTTATTTTGTGACTTTGTCTTGATAAATATTTACGTATTCATTAATAACTATTTCGTCCCCTTCAAAGTAACCCCCTAAAATATAATACACTTGTGCCAGCGCTTTTTGCCAATCCTCGAAGCACTTCTGATATGCGCATTTAGGTATGGCATTGAGGTCTCCCAGGTCTTTATCTCCTCAGTCGTGGCAAACCTCGTTTGGGAACAGTTTTGGGAACAGGAACAAGTCGCAGGGGGCCACGTCCGGTGAATACAGTGGCTGAGGCATGATTACGGTGTTGTTAATACAGATTCTTTGATCCATTGTTTGCGATAGCAAAAAATCGCCAAGCACACCAAAACACGTCTAACCTTTATATCTATCACAAACAAGCTAACAATACAAAATGTTTGATAATGTCAACATATGTTGGGGACATGCGTACCAACATAACAATAAAAACAATCGATAATCGAATGTACGTAGCCCTCGAAATTTGCAAAGTCACCTTATTTTTTTAACACACCTCGTACTCTTCAGACGAGGCCTGTGGAATACTTTGAAGACGTCACGTGCATAAAAAACATCCTTTCAAAGCACTCCGGGCTGGCTAAAAATCTCATTTTCAAATCACTGTGTCTCAAAATATACGCGTCATATATACGCACAAATATTTCAGGGCCATTCCTTGAACCTTGTACCAGGCGAGACGATACACCAATAAAATAATATGATCTCAGCTCAGAATGTCATTGGTGCACGCAGCACAACGAGAACACTGCGCGCCAGTTCAGAGCTTTGAGTTAAGTGGCGGTGGAGTACTCAACACACTTCTCGGCTTCAAAAGCGGAAAATAGCCCCAGGTAGAAACCCCCTCCCCCTCCCTTCTTCACCTTCTTAGAGCTATGGAAGGTTCTCGTTGTTGTTTATAAATTCCCAAAACTTATTATCACTAATTGCATTATTAACTCCCTAATGTATTCCGATGTGGATTGTTTTTACCGTCTATATATTGTACTTTAACAAACAATCACATGCTACAATAATTGTTACAATGTATAGTTCATAATAAATAAAATCTCGGGTTTTTAAAAAAATTGACGTAAGAAAACCACAAAATCAGTAAACATAAGAAACTATTTAAAAATGTAATTATTTTATTATGCAGGACAGTATTATAACAATATCGAAACCAAAATCCGTTCTTAATTTGAACCGAATGTATTTTTATTGTAAGTTAGAGTAACAAAGTTTTGGAAGTAATTATTTTCACGATAAATATATTTCAGCATCGTTAAATGGTATATAATATAATTATGTTAATTTAAGACAAATTTCATGACATATTTATTAATTTTGTGTTTTATATCTCCAATTGTACTAAAAAATGTTAACAACTATAGAATACAATTTTATAGACAGTATTAATGATTCTTATATATGTTAGTTTCTGGCATTAAAATACCTTGCCAATTAATTAAACAATTTTTATATAATAATTATAGTCTGATCGCAGTATCTTCACACTTTCTGAATCAGACATTTGGAAAAACTCCCTATTTATGAAGTGTTTGGTAGTTTTGAAATACGTCATGTATCATAAGCGATTTATGTTTCTGTTAACATAAGAGTGGATTTTATCTACGGATAAATTAAACCTTTTTTTAAATTTTATTTATGAGCATTAACGCGTATTTATTATGAACGAAAATAGGGGGAAAATTGGTGTGTTGTTAATTCCTAGTAAGAAATAGTTCTCACACGAAATATTATTATTAAATTGAGTGCGCACATATACGATGCATTGTCTCTGTGCTGTAATATTCTACTATTTGTTTGTATGAAGCGGACGAATGATCTGAAAGTAAAACATTAGCAGGGCTTTAGAAAAGCCGTAAGTAACCATGAATGGACTATACTAGAAATTTGGTTCATGATCTCATGTTTCAGGAATTTGCGAACTGAAAGATCTTTCCATAGCCCATAATTGTCACTGGAGACGAGCATGTGTGGGTCACCTCGCAGTAAACAATCTTGTACGCTTTGCAATTCTTTTGACGCTAGCGACAAAACTTTTTCTTGAATCTCTACAATGACGATATTGCGTCTTTACAATACACTGTTTTATGAAAGATACAAAATCATTCACCGTATTTAAAATATTTTTGTTAAATTTTATTGGTAAAATTAACATGTTTTTGTAGATATTTCTCAGTGTCTTGCTTTACAAATTATCTCCAATGTATTTGTAGAGTTGAAAAAATAATTTTGACAAGTAGCTTCCAAAGAATAATTTGTAAAAAAAAACATTTCAAACAGTGGGNTGTATTTGTAGAGTTGAAAAAATAATTTTGACAAGTAGCTTCCAAAGAATAATTTGTAAAAAAAAAACATTTCAAACAGTGGTTATTGATATGATGTGACGTAAAATGGCGTTACTGGCCTTCAAAATGCTGTATCACCATCCGCCAATCAGCTCCTGGCAACTTACTTGCAAGCCAGAATCCCAGCGAACCTACCACAGCTCGCAAGGCCTTATCCCCAGAGCCTGGCGCAGCCAATCGAGAGAACGGGTACACACATGTCAAAGGAAACTCCCATGTTCTTCGTCTATGTTTACCAGTATATGTGGCGTATGCTTATTTCGACCGCTTCGGAAGACAAGGCTCTGAGATACGGCTGTTTGAAAACGAACCTGGCGATCGTATGCATCCTGAAGCAGCCCCCTCTGCGAGTCAATAATCGTTCCCCGATGGTCCGATATGCACAGAACCTCCTGTGTTTGTCTTCTTCTGCTTATATTTTCGTTTCCTGGACCGATTGATATACAGTCTGGTCGTCAAATGCAGGTACATACGCTGTGAAGTGATTATGTAAAATGAGATTGGAAACATTTTACGACCTATGCCATCGATATCTCAAATGGTTTTGATTCTAAAATAATAAAACGTACCTGACATGAAATAGAAATTCCGTATTCTGCGAACGGTCGTTGGTAAAGGAATTCCGATTTGTAAATAAAATAGGGGTTGCCATGTTATAACGCAACATATGCGTAACGGTTTGGGTATTAATCGTATTCAATGACGTCAGAATCACGCGGAAATTAATGTACAAAAAAAGTGTTTCTTTGGTGTATCTAGTTCAGGCGAACGGTTGCCGAGAAAACATACAAAGTTTGTAAGGGTACCTGACATGCAACAAACGGAACAGTCACACACTTTGTCTGTTTCATCGACGGCAGTTCACCTGACAGAGTTACAGCAAGGCAACGTTTTTTTTGTTATGTTAATGTACACATTATTATGACGTCATTCGTGTCGGCAATAGTTGTAAATGATTTACTCTTGACCGTTGCTGTGCGCAGTAAGGCGTCAACATCCGGTCTTCCTAGTAGCCAATCTGATTGTGGAGTTCTCTGCACCTCTTTGACGTGATTGGTTAACGCCAATATCATCTACACTTAGTTCACTGGTCGCAAGAATAATTACAAACACAAGTACAGTGCATGCCAAATAAATATTACGTGGTTGCAATACTTGAACTCTGAAACTAATGTGTGACCTAAAGCGTTGAAGCTCAGCATCCGCATGCTACTAGGACTGCAAGGTTGGTCAACAGTTCAGAATTGCCATCATAGAGGCGATGTGGCAGTTCGATATCCGTTGCAGTCGCGTCCTTAACGAGCTACCTATATCGAGTGTAATCGCAGGATAAAGCATGTTTTCTGCAATCTAGTGCAGCAATTACGATCTTCAGGAGTTCACCCTCCTGCGCCTGATCCGACACGGTATAACAGGAGAAACCATTCAGAGCTCTTAATATTAAGAGTGCACCTCAGGATTCAGGACTTCCAGGCATTTATATTGTCACTACAGACATATTCACGTCAGGTATCAAAACGTGGAGGTGCATGTTCCAGAACATGTCTATTTTTTGGAGCTTGATCATAGATCCTAATTGGAAGCAGTTGAATGCTCCTAATATAAAGTGGCAGGATAAGGAAATCTGAAACTCTTGGTTTTTCTATGTACTCAACCTACTTAGTGACTCATATGGACCTGAAGCTGTACTATATATTAAGCTGGCCGCTAAACAATGGACAATAATGTGCCTGGATATATAGACCATGCTTCTCTGAGCAGCATATTACTCCGTCTGTAAGGACATCTTGGTCTTGGAGACGTTGAGTCCCAGCCTACCTCATTTAGGGTGAACTTTCTCTTAGCAGGTTAGCTACGTATCACATGGCACTCGGAGGGAAAACCCTGCAAACCTTCGCAACTATACAGGCCCATTCCTACAAACGCACGTTATAAAACAACAGTCTCATCCACAAGGCCTTTCTTCTTGAAAATTGCGACAGCGTCGAACATTATGAAACTCGGTTAACACCAGAACAATTTATAAATCATTACGCGTACGATGAAAATAGTCTATTCGCCGTATATTAAAACTTTTTTTAATCAAACCTTTGAAAAATCACTGAAAGTATGAAGTTTTTACATGATTCCTAAATGTTCCATGTATCACAAGCGTTTCATACTTCTGTTAACATAAAATTATTTGATTTTGGTTAAAATGGGGATTGCTTACATTCAATAAAAAACAGATAGAAAATAGGTGTTTTCGTAATGCCTAGTAAAAAATAGTTCTTGTGTGAAATGTTATTAAACTGAGTGCGTACGAATGTGGTACGTTGTGAATTTGGTGTTATTTTCTAAACTTAGTTAAGTTTTGCCTACGTGAGGCGGAGAAATATTCTGGAAGTAGAACTTTTCCAGTGCTTCAGAAAATTCTGAAATACCCATGAAAGTCTTGTAGCCTGACATGGCAGCGTACAACGGCAGTTTCTCTGACCAAGACGTCACACGCGGTATGACAACGGTTCCTAATCCTGATTGGCTACGCCATATATATGCCGACTCCTCATTGGTCCAGGAAAAAAATGGTTACCTCTGCAGTGAAACAAGAAGTTATAGACCAGACTATAAAAACACTTACTTTTCTCTACATGTATAGTTTACAAATAATTTTTAATGAGAAACTAAAGGGCAAAGGTATCAGGAGTATGTGTGCTGATAACACGTCTAAGACCGGAAATAGACTTCCTTATATAAAGTTATCCAACAGAAAATTCCGGAGATAATATGTAAACAAATCGCAAACATTTTCGGTGCGAGTACTTTTCAGATCTTATAACTAGTTAAGCTTTCATTAAGTGTATTTGGTGCGTTGAGTAGATAGTAGCACTGAAAATAGATATGGAATAACACCGACAGTTTAGAAACAACATAATTGTCGACGAAAAGATTTCAGACTCTCTTTCTCACAATGCGAATGCATTGATGTGGTAAATTTGCGAATAATTTTTAGAGTGTACGAAAACCTATCCGAGTGCTGCAGTTGTGTTATATTAATTGGCATTCTAGATACGTCACGATAAAGGAACTTGGTTTTTAGAAATATACATTTTTTTCATCGTGTAAAGTTTCCGCAAATTCGCAGGAATTTAGAAATTTTAATTGCACGCGTGCGGTTGTAGTTAAAGAATTTGAGTGGCAGTCGTTCTTCTGTACTGCCAGTTGATCTGTGGCACAGTGTTCAGGGTTCTAGACTGATGTCCTTTCAAATTGAGATAAGAAGACTTTGGTTGTTTGTTTGTTTGTTTGTTTTTTCGCTAGGGCTTCGGAACGTGCTGGGTTCCTGGTCTCCGGCGATTTGGCTCGCTCCCTCTCGCCGCAATCCTTCTTCCAGCACTTTAATTCCTGTCGATCCACTCCCTTTCCTCTTTCCCATCGCCGACCGACACTTTGCCACGCCCTTCCGAAAGTGTCACAGTCACAATACCAAAGGCATTCCTCCCACTTCAATCTTCCTTGATGAGTGACTTTCATTCTTTTCACGCACGGAAAGGAGAGGGAAGGGTTTTTTTTATTTTCCTGGCGTGAACACATTCTCCTTAACAGCGACAGCCAAACAAAACCACGCTCGCTATAAACAAAAAAAAAATTGGTTCAATGTAGATTTAGATATGCTTTCAAAAGAATGATTTTACCTATTCCGCAACATTTATAATGTGAACGTGTTAACTCGGGATGATTAGGTATGGTGTTAAGGGATATACAAAGACACGTGGCCTTAACACCAGCACTTTTATAAATATGAGATTAGCATTAAACATACTGCAAATATTATTTTTAAGTATTATTTATGTTTATTGTTTTATGTTCGCAGCAAGTGTGCTCCCTTGTGTAATTTGTGTGCTCCAGATAAAAAGGGTATAATTGATACATTGATGTGTTATTATATGTAAAACTAATAATTTCAGTTGTCGTTAATCATATTACGCTTAAGGCGCGTGCCTCCCTAGTAAAAAATGTTATGTGCCTCAATGTAACGCCAGACCGTATGGAAAAATTGTGATGGAAATGGAAAATAGCGTAAACAAGCATCGCTTGCGTTCTGTTTCTTCAGAATTTTAAGCAGTTACCATCGGGTTTTAATACAACGATCTGTCAGAAAATATGCAACGTTATCACTATAGTTTAAAACACGTATTCACAGAATAACAAACATCGTAAACGTACGGGCTACTTACAGAGATTATTTCTGACTTTGACACTTTTTAAAGACCATATTTATGCTTTAATAACCAAAGTATAACATGGCGAACAAAATATAAACTTTCATTTTTGTGTTGCCTTAATATTTACGTAGAAATTTGCAAAAAAAATTATAATAACTGCTACTAAGTTACAATGAAACCCCGGCAAATAGGAGGCCACTTTGTGTATGAGGGTGAAAGTGTGTTTGGAAGAAACGTCGAGCAATGTATATTCCGCAATCTAACTCCCTTCAGTCTTTGTATCCTAGTGAAAGATCGCAATCATTGGAAGAGTGGTTGTTTCCGTTTCTAAAATGTCATTTAGCGTGTTGAAATAACTGCTACCGACGAGATGATACCGTGAAACACACATACATGTAGGGTCTGACATCTCGTTGACAGCGCTGTCCTCGGTTGTGCAGCAAGCTGCTGAGGGAGGCAGGAACGCCGAAGTAGTCGACCACAGCCTGTTACTAAGCAACCAGACCAGAGAGACGATGGGACACCTCTGTCAGGATGGTGGGATCGGGGATTCGAAGCCGGAACTTCCCGAATGCGAGTCCGAAGTTTAACCGCTACGCCACCTCGTTCCTTATCGATCCAAGGGGAGGAAACACTATATGCAGAACGAATCCATTGTGATCTGAAGAAGTTGCGTTCCCAGAAGATAGGTGGCTCTAGTAGCGTCTGGCATGTGTCTCTCGTCAGCTAATCATAATCATGATTGGGCAGTAATGCACTTGATTTTTCGGGTGTTTAGAGACAAATAGGCTTTAATTTGATAATTACATTTAAAGTCAAGTACTTAACAGAAAGTGCAAGAGAAACATTGATGTGTTCCGGACTGTCTCGGGATGAATGAAGTTTTACGTCTTAAACCTCATAACAAACACGTGCTGAAATCTACTTCTGCGCAACTATTCACTTTCATGAAATAAGACATTTATCCAGATATAAAATAAGTGCATTCGTTGTAAATAAATATTTAAATTTATATACTCTCTGATTATTTAAATGGTAATTCCCGTAATTATTCAACACGTAAACTGAGAAGAAAANACTGAGAACAAAATTTAAAAATAAAATCAGTTATAAATTATGTCTGTTACCAAGCGATTTTAAGAGTCGCTGTAGTGTACTTGTGTATTTGTCAGACGACACACTTCTCACCTAGGTGAACCGAGTTCTAATCCCGGCGAAGTCCTTCCCGAGTTTTCACACGTAGGAATCGTACCGGACGACGCTCCTGGTCGGTGGGTTTTCTCGGTGTTCTCCCGTTCCCCCCGTCCTGACATTCCAGCGCTGCTCCGTACTCATCTCACTTCACCGTCGTCGGCTCCCAAGACCACTGCGATAAGTGCCACCCATTTCTCTCCATCAAGCCGTCTTAGTTCGATAAGTCTCGTTTGTAATGTAAGTCGATGCAGTCGATACCTATCTCAGCNATCTCTCCATCAAGCCGTCTTAGTTCGATAAGTCTCGTTTGTAATGTAAGTCGATGCAGTCGATACCTATCTCAGCTAGTATGTAACTCCGTGCCCATAAGATAGGTAGCGCTAGTGAAACAGTTCGAGTTGAATGCATGGTATTTTCCGTTTTATGATATCATACCCATGGTGTCATCGTAGAGTGAATGCGGGGTAGAGCGAACTCGCCTGCTGCGCAGAACCAAACTCTGTGTCCCAACATTGAACTGCTTTGTTGCCAACACGACTGTCACAAACCACGTGGATAGGATTTGAGGTTACAAAACTGGCAATGTAAATAAAGTTCTTTGAGGTGTTTTCATACTTTCTCCTGCCCATTATAATACAATTATATTAAAGTAAATTTGGCAAAAGTATTCTATTTATACAATCGTACCAGTGTATTGAAAATTAATATATAACCGAACACGTTTATTACTGTCGACCATGTGACTTTGATAATTGTGTTCCTTTGGGGTAGGTCAATTTTGTGTACATGAGCAGAATACGAAAAAGCCGTCTGCCTCATCTTTAGTCTATGGTGCGCAGAAAACAAAGTACCGGTCTACCTCGTCATTAGTCTATGGGCGTGATACCATGGGGAAGAGAAGTGNTATGGTGCGCAGAAAACAAAGTACCGGTCTACCTCGTCATTAGTCTATGGGCGTGATACCATGGGGAAGAGAAGTGTGTGTGGTGCTGAGGGAGAGGTATAGGAGAACGCCTCGCAAACTCTCCAGAATGATGTGAGCGAACTACGCGATCAGCCACAAATTGGATTATTTTCTCCAGCTCTTCTCCGTGGCGTGTAGTTTGGCCGCCTGGGCAGGTCTTCGCGGAATTTGGCCACGTCTGGAGGGTTGGCTACCCTGCAGCCCGCGCAACTTTGCCACGCCTGGAGGGTTGCCTACACTGCCGCCCGCGCAACTTGGCCACGCCTGGAGGGTTGGTTGTCCTGCAGCCCGCGGAACTTGGCCACGCCTGGAGGGTTGGTTACCCTTTAGCCCGCGCAACTTGGCCACGCCTGGAGGGTTGGTTGCCCTGCAGCCCGCGGAACTTGGCCACGCCTGGAGGGTTGGTTACCCTTTAGCCCGCGCAACTTGGCCACGCCTGGAGGGTTGGTTGTCCTGCAGCCCGCGGAACTTGGCCACGCCTGGAGGGTTGGTTACCCTTTAGCCCGCGCAACTTGGCCACGCCTGGAGGGTTGGTTGCCCTGCAGCCCGCGGAACTTGGCCACGCCTGGAGGGTTGGTTACCCTGCAGCCCGCGGAAACTTGGCGGCCGTTGAGAGACATCAACGCCGCCGGCACCGCCTGCGCTCTGCCGGCCGAGTTGGGAATTAAAAAACTCCGCCCATTACCAGCTCCCTTTGTAAAATATATATTCGCGGTGGCTTCACGCTTTTTGAACTAAAAATTTGAAATATCGCCCCAGTTACGAAGTAATCTGTTGTTTCCTAAATACAGCCTGTATCACAAGTGTATTACATTTCTGTCAAAATAAAAGTTCTTTTTTTGATTGAACTGAGCATTTACTTAAATTGTATCTATAAATTATAATATTTAATGACGGAAATTATTTTAATGCAAATTATTTATTTAGCTGAGTGCGCGCGAATACGGTGCGTTGTTTATTCGGTGTAATATTCTAGAATGAGTTAAACTTTTGTTGCATGAGTTGGTTGAATATCCTTAATGCATAACTTTAACAGGCCTTAAGAGAAGTTGAAANGAGTTAAACTTTTGTTGCATGAGTTGGTTGAATATCCTTAATGCATAACTTTAACAGGCCTTAAGAGAAGTTGAAAGTAACCATAAATGGACTATACTCAAGTGCTGTGGAGTATATTTTTGTACTTTCACAAAAAAACAATGCGTGAAATATAGCTAACAAAAAAACCTTTCATGGTTTTTAACATGAAAAATGTTATGAAATTCAATTTTTGTTGATTTTTTTTATTTAAATACTTAAACCTTTGAAACCACATATTTTCAACTAACTATATCTTAATTCCCGTGTTATGCTAGCCGCTTATCTTCTGATTTAAGCTACTATGGAGACAGAGTTGGAAATTCACCTTCCCATTAGTTACACACGTAACATCTGAAGTATTACATTTTTTGTTATAATTGCCACAATGTTATCATTATTATCAGGAATAAATTACTTTCACATCTTTGTGTGTTGATATAAGTTGCGACATATTTATTTCAGTGTGTTAAATAACTATTGAGTGGTTTTTCAGTTTTTCTCAAAACCATAAATCAACAAAAAATTCTAAGAATCGAATATGACATGTAAGAGTGCGTCGTAAACGTAATCATATTTGGAACCTGTCATGGGCGCTAATTTTATTTTATGACACTAGAACAGGCGTTATTCCTAACAACGTTATTTTACACCTCGGAATCTACTTTATTAAAAAATGTTTTTATCAACGAAAACGTTTACTCGTTTACACGAGTTCTGCGTTTGCAACTGAATAATAATAGTAAATTTACAAATGCTCATCCTGTGAGGTTTGTAATTTTACAAAAAGTAATTATAATTGTAAAGAGCTCGCATCGTTGTTGTTGTTAAAATATGACGTCACGGTTTCTTTGCGTTTTTTTATCAAACCTTTGAAAAGTAATCCCAGGCATGACATATTTAGTTATTTATACTTGTGTCAATATAAACGTACCTCATTTAATATTAAATTAATAATTTATTTATATTCCATCTATAAATGACAATATTTGAGTTATAATTAATATAAATAAAAATATTAAGAATATGATGTGTTGGTAATATCATTAGAAGTATTTCTTATTCGGAATGTTATTGAACTGAGTGTGCACGAATGCTGTGCGTTCTCACTTTGGCGTAATTTTTTTTTAACTCGGTTAAGGTTAATCCTACTCAACTTGCTAACAAAACTAGATTCTTATGGGACAGCTTGGCATAGGGAATATTAACACCCCTTAGTTTGCAGTGTTCGAAACGGTAACTTAATTGTGAAGTTACGTTATGTTTGATTTATGATTATTACAACTGTTTTTAACGTGAAATATAGAAAAAATTCTGGTACATTGCTGACAGTAGCGCTTACCTAGTGGCGATAAATCTCCCTTTGCCAATATTTTAACACTGATCTTCACAAACTGTAGTAGATGTAACCTTAACACGGTTATTCTTTGTTTGCTCGAGGCGGAGGAATATCCTGGGAGGCAAACATTAGCAGGGCTTCAGCAAATTCGGAAGTAACCATGAATGGACTATACAGAACATCAGGTCATTCATGGATACGGACCGCGCCACACGAATCTGTATTCAAAACTAAGTAGAAAATACTTTTTCGTAAAAATGCATAAGATCTTTTGTTTAGGTGAAAACTACATTCCTAGTATTTATATATAGTGAAACCATGAGCCTACTTATATATTATATATAGTGAAACCATGAGCCTACTTATATATTATATATAGTGAAACCATGAGCCTACTTATATATTATATATAGTGAAACCATGAGCCTACTTATATATTATATATAGTGAAACCATGAGCCTACTTATATATTATATATAGTGAAACCATGAGCCTACTTATATATTATATATAGTGAAACCATGAGCCTACTTATATATTATATATAGTGAAACCATGAGCCTACTTATAATAAAGGAAAATGGAGCTGAATGTAAAGTTCTATAGCGATTACACTAATATTTAGACGTAATTTTACCTGTATTCACTAGCCACACACGTGTGGACTACAAATGCATCGAGGAGTGTACGAACGAATATAATGCAAGCATTTGCGGCCATTGGCTGCCAAAATTGCTGTTGAACATGCTGCTACATCCACAACTACACAGACGTATACAGCTAGGGATGCCATAATTCGCGCGATTTCTCCGCCCCCCACCCCCCTTTTCTTAGTATTTTCTCCACTCTCTAATAAAGAGCATGGTTCCCACCTATCTGTCTCCTGTAGCATTTTCTGATAATGCATGTAACAATTGTCTATTATTTCCTGTCGAAAGGTCTTTCACGGTGACTATGCCGGTTTTTCCCTATCTCTACTTGTTATAGTAGTTTAGCTATAAGTACACTTAGGGAGGTTTTTCATGGCCGAAAGCTGGCCACGGCAGCCCAATCCCTCTCTGCCACGATGCATGTCTCCTTGCATGATTTCCTTCGCTTGCAGGCGTATGGGGCATAGCACTGAGACGCACTTAGCTCCCGTCCCTACCGCGGGCCCACACATAACACTTAGTTTAAGAGTAGGTGAGAAAAAAAAATTTAAATTCGCATGAATTTCTAGGGAAAATACGAAAATTTATGACTCCTTGAAATTCGTGGAATGACCGAAAAATCATGAAATAATGGAAACACAGCTTTAAAATAAAAAAAAACCCTTCAAATGTAATGTGTGCTAGACAAATTCACTTACAGAATTTTTCTGTGAAATCTTTATTTTCTACTGTAATTTAAGATGTTTTTTTGGTAGGGTATTTGCGATATATTTACATTTTATGGCTCGAAATACACCCCCGCCCAATACTTCGAAGTGTTGCCTCTCTTTGCCCTTAACCTGACGATGTGTAATGAAAAGTATCAAGATACTTTTAAAAATTTCTAAGTATTAAAAAGCTTAACTAAAATAATTAATGCAAAGTTTTGGGCAGGGTAAAACTTGCCCCTTTCCCATCCCGAAAAGTGGCCATTGAATACATAGATCGTATGTTGAGGGTGTTGAAGAAGCGCTAAGTTTCACGAAACCTGAATCTCGCCAAGATAGTCCAGGCAGCCGACGCGAGATCTGGCACAGGTCGCGACTAGATACACGCAGACCTGACTGTTGGATGTTACCAACCACTCCCATCTCTTCACATCAACTCGCGCGTGTCGAGTTGGCTGAACTGCCGGCGACCTCGCTCGCTCAGCGAGCTGGCGAGTTCCTTCTTGACTTGCAGTACCGCTGACTTATCCACGGTGAGCTGGCGAGTTCCTTCTTGACTTGCGGGACCGCTGACTTATCCACGGCGAGCTGGCGAGTTCCTTCTCGACTTGCGGGACCGCTGACTTATCCACGGCGAGCTGGCGAGTTCCTTCTCGACTTGCGGGACCGCTGACTTATCCACGGCGAGCTGGCGAGTTCCTTCTCGACTTGCGGGACCGCTGACTTATCCACGGCGAGCTGGCGAGTTCCTTCTCGACTTGCGGGACCGCTGACTTATCCACGGCGAGCTGGCGAGTTCCTTCTCGACTTGCGGGACCGCTGACTTATCCACGGCGAGCTGGCGAGTTCCTTCTCGACTTGCGGGACCGCTGACTTATCCACGGCGAGCTGGCGAGTTCCTTCTCGACTTGCGGGACCGCTGACTTATCCACGGCGAGCTGGCGAGTTCCTTCTCGACTTGCGGGACCGCTGACTTATCCACGGCGAGCTGGCGAGTTCCTTCTCGACTTGCGGGACCGCTGACTTATCCACGGCGAGCTGGCGAGTTCCTTCTCGACTTGCGGGACCGCTGACTTATCCACGGCGAGCTGGCGAGTTCCTTCTCGACTTGCGGGACCGCTGACTTATCCACGGCGAGCTGGCGAGTTCCTTCTCGACTTGCGGGACCGCTGACTTATCCACGGCGAGCTGGCGAGTTCCTTCTCGACTTGCGGGACCGCTGACTTATCCACGGCGAGCTGGCGAGTTCCTTCTCGACTTGCGGAACCGCTGACTTATCCACGGCGAGCTGGCGAGTTCCTTCTCGACTTGCGGAACCGCTGACTTATCCACGGCGAGCTGGCGAGTTCCTTCTCGACTTGCGGAACCGCTGACTTATCCACGGCGAGCTGGCGAGTTCCTTCTCGACTTGCGGAACCGCTGACTTATCCACGGCGAGCTGGCGAGTTCCTTCTCGACTTGCGGAACCGCTGACTTATCCACGGCGAGCTGGCGAGTTCCTTCTCGACTTGCGGAACCGCTGACTTATCCACGGCGAGCTGGCGAGTTCCTTCTCGACTTGCGGGACCGCTGACTTATCCACGGCGGGCTGGCGAGTTCCTTCTTGACTTGCGCAACCTCTGTCTTCTCCACAGAGTTTCCTCCCCGTGGTACGGCGGGGGAGATATGCTTCTGATCTTTGCTCTACCCGCGTATCCAGAGGAAGGGAGAAAGTCGAGAGTTTTGCAGTTGTAGACTGTTCACTGTCAAATGAGAACTTTCCCAAGCCCTGGTTAAGATCTACGTGTACTATTATGCCATATGCGAAATTAACATTATTACGGGTGCCATCACTTTAGTCACGTGTCTCATAAGTGAAACTGCGATATTATGAGAAGAGTAAACTTTTTAAAATGTGCTGACTCTTACGCTAATAAGCATTACATTCTGATTTTGGTTTCCAGGGGGGGACAGGTTTTTTTAAGACCCGAAGGCCAGCACAATCTCCAACCTCCCGCAGTGCATCTGTACTCTGGTGAGTAAGGGAGTGTACATCATACGTTTGTTATCCCAGAGCTCATGTTCGTATCTCGTAATTCAACGACTGTTTATTTTGTTTGTATTAATCCGTCTTTGTTACGACAAAAGGGCCAGTGGCTTGAATGCTACAGTGTGTATGTATTGGCAAATTAATATAATATTTCCTTTTTACAACTGAATTTGATTGTTGTTTGACAAGTACTTCATATAATGTAACAAAAGTGAGTGAAGAGATTTAGGTGGCTCTTAAAATCGTGTGTTAAGAGCTGTTTGAGATAAAATTCAGTGTCCGAAGATGACAGAGACAGTGAATGGAAGATGTCCGGGGTCACCAAGCTGTCTTGGTAACTCGCGTAAGCGAATATTTATATCGCTAAGAGACGAAACAACCGTGCGTTCCTTGCTAAAGCCTCGTTGTTAGGCAGCCATCAGCCGTCACTAAAGTAAGGCTTGACTAAAAAAAAAAATTACATTCCTTACGCAGCATAATAAGCGAAACCGTCCGTCCATTATTGGCGTTAACGGTGTAAAACAAAAAAAAAANTTACATTCCTTACGCAGCATAATAAGCGAAACCGTCCGTCCATTATTGGCGTTAACGGTGTAAAACAAAAAAAAAACATTTTCTGAAAAATCAGAAAAGAGAAAAATAATAGGAAGTAATTTTTGCTAGCACAGAAATTCTTACAGGTATAAGTTGGCTGTCTTAAATTCAACAGGTTTCTACGAATTTGTGACAAATACATTATCTGGCATTAAAATCTTGGCGCAAGATACGCAGTGATGGCCATATTAACACCAAGCCAACCAGGATACGCCAAGAAAGTCATGTTAAATATAAGTTAAGGACGTTGCATTTTGTAACACATTTTTTTTTCTTATGTTATGCATGTTACTTGCGCGATGCCAATTCCGATAGGATTACAATACTTTGTTCCCTTTTAAGGACTTCTACACCAACCGAAGTCTTGTGGCAGTGTCAAGATAAAATACTGCTTCTGCTCTGTGATATTTCCATGAGTTTCATCTCGCCCAGTANAGCACAGAAATTCTTACAGGTATAAGTTGGCTGTCTTAAATTCAACAGGTTTCTACGAATTTGTGACAAATACATTGTCTGGCATTAAAATCTTGGCGCAAGATACGCAGTGATGGATGGCCATATTAACACCAAGCCAACCAGGATACGCCAAGAAAGTCATGTTAAATATAAGTTAAGGACATTGCATTTTGTAACACATTTTTTTTTCTTATGTTATGCATGTTACTTGCGCGATGCCAATTCCAATAGGATTACAATACTTTGTTCCCTTTTAAGGACTTCTACACCAACCAAAGTCTTGTGGCAGTGTCAAGATAAAATACTGCTTCTGCTCTGTGATATTTCCATGAGTTTCATCTCGCCCAGTANAAAGTCTTGTGGCAGTGTCAAGATAAAATACTGCTTCTGCTCTGTGATATTTCCATGAGTTTCATCTCGCCCAGTATCCTCTCGTGCCTGGCGACCAGAAGGACGGGGGCGTGACCACACTGTCTCGTAGACCAATCAGTAGAGACCTTAAAAATTCGCGAGTTCAATGACCTGCAGGCTAGACTCTACAGTCTTGTGTACATATATGCTGATATCAACTGCGCATTGGTTGTCTGTTGTCACAGTGGAAAGCGACAATTGGACACCGTTCTTCAGGAGGTGTCAAACACCGCGTGGTCCAACAGCTAAATTCATATAAACTCATGTGTTTTGAATTCTAGCCTGTCCTAAAGTGAATCCGCGAATTCTTCAGGTCTCTACCGATCAGCCACTCCAGTTCCGGACCCGAGTGCGGGGAAGTAAAATGTGACGTGCTGTCGACGGCAGGGTCACTTGCTGTGACCCTGTGACCTCCGGGTCAGAGGGTCACAGCAAGTCCAGGGAACGGTCGCCGAAGTGGCCCTCCCTGCTTCCCTCAAGTACTCCGGACCACGAGGGACGCCCTTCCATTTCCTGCTTTGATTTTACTTCCCCTGCGCCCCCTTCCCCCCCTAGAACCCCGCTTTCCAGTTAGGACCTTGTTGGCGGTCGTCCAAAACCTTGCGGTCGCTGCAGGGTGGGGTCCGCGGGGGTGTAGTAGTTAGAACACTCGCCTTCCACCTGGGCGAACCGGGTTCGATTCACGGCGAGGTCACTCCCGGATGTTCGCGTGTGGGAATAGTGCCGGACGATGCCGCCGACCGGCGGGTTTTCTCGGAGATCTCCGTTTTTTCTCCTGCCCTTTCATTCCGGCGGTGCTCCATACTCACCTCGCTTCACACTCGATGTTAAGAGCCGCCCAGAAGTCTCCACTCCACTCCGCTGCAGGGTTGTCCATCGACTCCGCGGTATGCTACCCCGTCACACATGTGTCATCACCAAATAACGAACCCTACCTATAACAAATGTTAAATGCAAAGAATTTTTTGAATATATTTTTAATATGCATTAGCTGTTATGTGTCATGCGGTAGCCCACGGCATAAGTTGACATTTTTTTTTTTTTTCATTTGTGTACCTTAGTAGTTATTTGTTATTATGACTACTGCAAAACAGAAATAAAAATTAAACTTTAAACCCTATTATTTAGAAAAAAAAATAGTTAATTTTTTTTTATCGAGGAAAATGGCATCACATATAGGTGATTCATGGTAAATTGAACACTTTTGAAAGCCCTTTCATTTGGAATATTAGTCAACAAATATGTGTTATTTTAGCCGTAGACGTTAACTTCAGAGTGCGGTGGAATCTTCACACTGTGTTAATTACATACATAGAAATATTTATTTCAGAAGATTGTTAAAGGATAAAAAAAATGGCCGAAACAAAAATGTTACTAGGGTCTCAAAGATGCTCACTTTACCGTGAACAGCCTATGCAATGCCTACAAAACGGACAATGTTTCATAGAATTATACAATAATTAATTTTTTGGTATCAAAAACCATTAAAAGAAAGGGATAAACAACCACGTGGGATTACATTCATATTTTAGCATTTCTATATTTTTCAGACTAGGAAATCATATAGTTCTGTAAGCTATTTCATAAACAAATCTCATCATCCAACAATATCTTGAGTAAACACAAAAAAAAGTTAATGAATTGTTTTTAATATGAAATTGCTAGGGTGCTAGGTACAATATACATATAGTTGTTCATAATTCTGTAACCATACAATTTCGCTCTGTACGGCCATAATATATTGAGTTTGCGACGCAAGTAGTGAAGTCTGTTCTACAAATATCCTGGAAAGAATATATCAAAATTAATGTCAAAAGTCTGTGACTGAGCCACCCTCTCGTCCCAGGGCTGGAACGTGAATCAGAAGCCTCGGAAAGGGACAAACAATCCCAGCGTTCTCATCTCCGCTCCTAGAGGATGCCCAGAAAGAAAACCAACAGGTCGATTCCCGCAAACAGTGTTGCACTCTTAAAAATAGTAAGATAAAAGGGCAGAGTCCCACCAGAATTTAAATAGAAGCATAATATGTTTAAATCATCTATCTCTTTCACATGTTATAACCATTGGCAAGTAAACACTTAAGGTGCAAGGTTTTTAAAGATATAAAAAAACACTGAACTCAGGGTAATAAATATAAAGACATTTATTTAAATAAATCAAACAATAGTTACTATAATCGTATGTGAGGTGTTCTTTGGCAGGTACCGCCAAAAAAACTGTATTGTTATAATGATACAAAACGCAAAACAATGTTAATGTGGATATTCAATTAAAATTAAATTTTTAGGATTTTCATTGATTAAAACAAACAACTAAAATTTTTATGATATTCATTGATTGAAAGAAACATAAATCTTATGAAAAGAGTGGTACGCCGCCAAGTATTTTACGTATTTTACTCATGCATACAACATTTTCCATTCATATATGTTTTTATTTCATAATTCAAATATAAATTATTAACTAATGGACTGCTAAAAAGTCCATGACATAAGCATCGGAAATAATTTTTTAGCAAAACCGCATGCGCCCAAATTAATAAGAGGACATGGCATTACGGAATGTGAATAGCAGGTAGTAGGTCAACAGCTACGGCGAAACATCACTGCTAGTACGCGAATCAACAACCATGGTGAAACACCGTCAACAGCCATGGTGAAANACAGCTACGGCGAAACATCACTGCTAGTACGCGAATCAACAACCATGGTGAAACACCGTCAACAGCCATGGTGAAATACTGTCAACAGCCGTGGTGAAACACCGTCAACAGCCGCGGTGAAACACCGTCAACAGCCATGGTGAAATACTGTCAACAGCCGTGGTGAAACACCGTCAACAGCCGCGGTGAAACACCGTCAACAGCCATGGTGAAAAACCGTCAACAACCGCGGTGAAACACCATCAACAGCCATGGTGAAACACCGTCAACAGCCATGGTGAAACACCGTCAACAACCGCGGTGAAACACCGTCAACAGCCATGGTGAAACACCGTCAACAACCGCGGTGAAACACCATCAACAGCCATGGTGAAACACCGTCAACAGCCATGGTGAAACACCGTCAACAACCATGGTGAAACACCGTCAACAACCGCGGTGAAACACCGTCAACAGCCATGGTGAAAAACCTTCAACAACCGCGGTGAAACACCATCAACAGCCATGGTGAAACACCGTCAACAGCCACGGTGAAACACCGTCAACAGCCATGGTGAAACACCGTCAACAACCATGATGAAATACCGTCCACATCCATGGTGAAACACCGTCAACAACCAAGATGAAATACCGTCAACAGCCATGGTGAAACACCGTCAACAGCCATGGTGAAACACCGTCAACAACCGCGGTGAAACACCGTCAACAGCCATGGTGAAAAACCTTCAACAACCGCGGTGAAACACCATCAACAGCCATGGTGAAACACCGTCAACAGCCGTGGTGAAACACCGTCAACAGCCATGGTGAAACACCGTCAACAACCATGATGAAATACCGTCAACATCCATGGTGAAACACCGTCAACAACCAAGATGAAATACCGTCAACAGCCATGGTGAAACACCGTCAACAACCATGATGAAATACCGTCAACAGCCATGGTGAAACACCGTCAACAACCATGATGAAACACCGTTAATAACTGCGGTGAAACACCGTCAACAGCCATGGTGAAACAACGTCAACAACCGCGGTGAAACACCATCAACAACCGTGGTGAAACACCGTCAACAGCCATGGTGAAACACCGTCAACAACCATGATGAAATACCGTCCACATCCATGGTGAAACACCGTCAACAACCAAGATGAAATACCGTCAACAGCCACGGTGAAACACCGTCAACAGCCATGGTGAAACACCGTCAACAGCCGTGGTGAAACACCGTCAACAGCCATGGTGAAACACCGTCAACAACCACGGTGAAACACCGTCAACAGCCATGGTGAAACACCGTCAACAACCGCGGTGAAACACCGTCAACAGCCATGGTGAAAAACCTTCAACAACCGCGGTGAAACACCATCAACAGCCATGGTGAAACACCGTCAACAACCGCGGTGAAACACCGTCAACAGCCATGGTGAAACACCGTCAACAACCATGATGAAATACCGTCAACAGCCATGGTGAAACACCGTCAACAACCATGATGAAACACCGTTAATAACTGCGGTGAAACACCGTCAACAGCCATGGTGAAACAACGTCAACAACCGCGGTGAAACACCATCAACAACCGTGGTGAAACGCCGTCAACAGCCATGGTGAAACACCGTCAACAACCATGATGAAATACCGTCAACAGCCATGGTGAAACACCGTCAACAACCATGATGAAACACCGTTAATAACCGCGGTGAAACACCGTCAACAGCCATGGTGAAACACCGTCAACAACCACGGTGAAACACCGTCAATAACCATGGCGAAACACCCTCAACAACCGCGGTGAAACACCGTAAACAGCCATGGTGAAACTTCGTCAACAGCCATGGTGAAACACCGTTGCCATGAGACTAGACTGGATATCAGCAAGGCCTTCGAGCAGCAGGATGCCGCCATATGTAGGTATCAAGCTATGTTGGAAATGTGGACACTACTACAAATAAAAACAATCCACCCAAAATATTAAACAGGAGAAAAAACACGCGATTCATACATTAAATTTAAAAAAAAAACGTCAAATACACTTACCGCAGGCGGCGATGCTATATTTTACTACATCATTTGTCAAAATTAGGACAGCGTATAAATTACGTGACTTTACATAATGATACTTAGAAGAAAAAAAAAAGGTCATGTCAGCACGAAAGACATTTATTTGCGAGACTGGACAACTTCGCCCTCATGGCAGATTCGATACAATCGAATGACCATGCGGTGGTCCCGAATTACATTGGAGATCAGTGCTAACAACAAATTTGAATTCCCTTTTTCACATAATATTAATTACATTAACTTTATGTAAAACAGATTTTTATTTTTTAACAATTAATGTTTTTATAACAAGACACAATTTTAACATAGACGCCAAGGTACAATATATCGTGGCACATGACACTTGAATACGTTAGTTATAGTAGAGAGTCTCCAAAAAGGATGTTTGCAAACCGTAACAGCAAATTCTTAATTATAAGTAATCCAACATTTTATGATTTCAGACAGTAGGTAAGTGCCTCCAATAAAAAAAAAGTCATTAAACAGAGATAACGCCACGGGTAATTTTTTAACAGTTTTCGAAATGCCAGTACTTTTTTTTTTACCTTGAGTTTAATTTGCCAAATGAATGTTCTGCCAATCAATACTTTTATTGGCAAATGGTTTTTGAGTCAGGCCGTATTTTTGTGGTGATCAAACATGTCAAACATTTTTGACCTGATAATCGATATTATCAGTGTAGGCCTACTTATTTTTTTGATATTGTTAGTTCCTGAAGGAAATCTTCTCAGAGGTGTGTCGTAAACACCAACTTGTTTAATAATACTAAAATTTCACCTTGGTCTGCCTTTTACTATGTAATATATGTTTGTAATGTTTTTAAATTTGTTGATTTTTTTGGATTCATTTTTTGCACTGCAGTATGTGTATTATCGTTCTTTTATGTAAAAATCTTTAAGTATACAAGCTTATTCTTCATATTTAATGTTAACTTATAACATCACTATTATTGTATGTTATAAATGAATTTATAAAATTTGTTTAATCGAAAAACTAATAAATTTTATAACTTTTTTATTATTATTAAGATTTAACCATGTGCACAAAAATCTTGTAGTTTTTTCAGTATGATGTTAGAATAAATGTTTATAAATTACGGAAAGCGCCAGGTGCAAATTATCCAGAAATCTGAGTGAAATTACAAACTCTTCGATTATCCATTCACCTAGCACGTTTTTATAAGATGTAGTGTTGTAAGTAGAATGATGCATGCACACATCTTAGTTTCTAGTTATGTTAGAATGTTTGTGAGTTTGTATTTTTATTTCAGTTTTACAAACAGAGGCAAGAAGAGGAGATTCATTATCGTAATGTTTTTCACTGTGTATAACAGAGAAACCCGTAGAGGGAATTGAAGACGAAACGAAAAATGAACACTCAATAACTTGAACCATTCACCTACCACATCTCTACACGAAGTATTTTGAAAATATGAATTTTACACGAAAGTGACGAACGCGCCTCTCTTAGTTTCAAGTCATGTTAAGAGCACTTGCTGTTTTGTTTTATTTGCGGTTTATAAAACTAGGTACGAAGAATTTTCTTGTTTCGTTATGTGTGTTTTGCGGTGTATACAAAAAGGTTGTCGCGGAATTTGAACAAGAATCGTCGAATTGGCACTCCATGAGTGGTTCGCCACTCACCCACTACTATTGCACACGAAGTGTTATCGTGAATATGGGATCTTGTACGCTTCAGCTCTCATCGACACTGTTCGTCTCTCAAAACCGAAGCCCGGAGAGTATGAAGAGCTTCCGTATTTTATATTTACGCGGGTCATTTCCGTTATTCGTCATCACGGAGTGTACTTCCGTAACAGTTATCGTAAATCTACAGAGATTTCTAACAGCGTACAAATGATTCGTGGTGCTAACAACATTGCGTCGTCCTCCTATTTAATGAAAATACTCTCATTTTCCAGATTTAATATATTTTAATCCCAACTGTCTAATAAGTGTTCGTGTGAATCAACTATAGCGTTGCCGACACGACCTCTTACTTTGGACGTAGTATGATGAATACTCTTACGTTGGACGTAGCATGATGTGTACTCTTACGTTGGACGTTATATGATGTATACTCTTACGTTGGGCGTTGTATGATGTATACTATTACGTTGGACGAGGTATGATGTATACTCTTACGTTGGACGGTGTATGATACATACTCTTACGTTGGACCAAGTATGATGTATACTCTTACGTTGGACATTGTATGTCGTATATTCTTACGTTGGACGGTGTATGATGCATACTCTTACGTTGGGCGTTGTATGATGTATACTCTTACGTTGGGCGTTGTATGATGTATACTCTTACGTTGGGCGTTGTATGATGTATACTATTACGTTGGACGAGGTATGATATATACTCTTACGTTGGACGGTGTATGATGTATACTCTTACGTTGGGCGTTGTATGATGTATACTATTACGTTGGACGTAGTGTGATGTGTACTCTTACGTTGGACGTTATATGATGTATATTCTTACGTTGGACGGTGTATGATGCATACTATTACGTTAGACGGTGTATGATGTATACTCTTACGTTGGACGGTGTATGATGAATACAGTAGAAGTAGTGAGTGTGTGTGGATGCCGCGATCAAAAGCTCCCCCCTTCCTCCTTCACCATCCACACCTCCCTCCGTCAGACTCCAGGAACTACACGTGTCTCCTGTCGTATTATCTGGCTACGTGGCGCGACAGCAGGCCGCGATACGGGCAGGCGGCATGACGTCATTACCCAGCGCTGCCAGCAAACGTTCCCCTGGACGCCCTTCAACCCGCAGCACTGCTTCCTCATTCTCCTCCACTGCCAGGAATGACTGCACGCCGACTTTAGCACGCTCCCCCAGCCTCCTTGTATAGCCTGCTCGCGGTATCATATCACTTTTAAAATTAAACCTTTGAAAAATCATCCTATTTACGGCAAGTTTTGTTCGCTCCTAAATATGTGTCACAAGCGTTTTGCACTTCTGTTAACACAAATGTATGTTAGCTTTTATTTAAACTAAACTTTTACTTATAATTTAACTGCATATCATAAAATTTAATTTTCAAACAATACAGATAAAACAAGAGACAGAATAGGTGCCTTGGTAATGCCTAGTCAGATATTCACCTATTGCAAAATTTTATCAAACTGAGTTCGCACAAATTCAGTGCAATGGTCAATTGGTGTCATTTTCTATCCATAGTTGAGATTTGTTTGCATGAGCAGAGGAATATCCTGGATGTAGAAATATGCCATACTTCAGAAAAGTTGGAAGTAACCCTGAATGGACTACACGTTACCTACACTGCACAGAGAACATTTTAAAATTTTTTAACTTATAACTAAATTATTTAACCTATAGAGATGGTGAATTATCGCGAAAGCACAGAGCAGATAAACACACAAAGGGGAAGTGGTGTGGCACTTACTAAATGCTTACCGGCGAACGATAAGCATTCTATGATCATTGTGCAAGAAATCCTCCTCGTGCTTATTACTTTAATCATCTACATAAAATATGGCACATGTTTCCTTAGGAAAACAGTATATTATATTTAAAAAAATTAAATAAAAAAAGTTTTTTTTAATTTTAAGCAATTTGAAATTTAAAAAATGTTTATCTGGTGATTTTGTAAAAATTTAAGTATGGGGTTCGATAATTTCAAACTTAATTTATACATTTAAGATTTGAAAAACCTGTGTTATTTTATACCCTTCATAAACGAAGTATCTTAAGTTTCCAACAATTGTGAAACACTAGAACTTAAAAATATTTACATCAGAGCAACTGAGCATTAAATAGGGCCTCCATTTTTTTTTTTTAGCAAAAATTTTGATTTTATATTTTTGTAAAATATTTTACATGGGATGTAATAAGCATCGCACGTACGTTTTTATTAGCATTTAGGCACTTTGTCTAGAACTAATATTAGTTAAAATTACAACTATACTAAATATTGTAAATACGCAGATATAGTAATTCACGTGTTATTTGGTTAGTTTTCTTTTGTTTTGCAAGGCTTTGTAATATGTTATTTGGATTAGTTACGGCCGTCGTAGAATGTTTATCGGGCATACGTTTGCCTTTTCAGAAATCTCAGTTTTTGTTCGCGTCAGCATTTGTAGATAGAAGCTTTCCAACATCAATAAACATTTTCTCCTTCCAGAAGGTTCTAGAAATTTGATTATCTTTTCACTACGACGCAGTTCGGCGTGGCGCGTGGGGAGTGTTTGCGACGGGGTTCGCATAAGCTTTCAAAGGCATTCCGGCCCATGCCATGCCCTTATTTGGTCACGTTTCTGGCACCCTGTGGCGAGGAGTGGGGGTGGGAACGGGGTGACTTACACCCTGTTTACCTACCGCCCGCTAGCAAAGAACAGAAAAACAGTAGACAACCGGCACTCAGAGAAGGCGCATCGAGGTGGCAAATGTCCCCCACACCGGCAAACTTTATCCTGCTAAATTATTTCTCCGCCGGCGCGGGAGGTCGTGAGGTTGCCACGAGAGAACTGACGTCCCTCCTGCCTTTGGAATGTCCTCTTGCGGTGCAAGTTTTGAGTAGCGTGAATAATACATGAACCACGGTGGCACTGCTATTTACTTATTTTGCCTGGCAAAACTGACTGTTCGTGACGCCGCCTGCTTAAAGCTTGTGAGTGAACTGTTTCTTTTGAATATTAAAATTTAATTACAGCAACAAAACGAGACTTGACTTTATTTTATATTTACGTGGCACCTTTAAAGTTTCATGTTTCTACCGATTGAGCAAACCCGAGTTGTAATCTTCAGTCGCCAATTCTGATTGCTGCGACGTTGCAATATATCATTTATGTGAAAATAAATAATACCTAAAATATGAATAACATGTTGAATAAGAAATCGTTATATATTTAGCAAAAAGTAATATATCTTCCCGTCTTAATTTAGTGGAATTTTTGACAATTATAGCTAAACACTGGTAAAATAAATAATATTATTGGTTGAAAATTAAATTAGCTAGATGTTTTTTCATAATTTATTTCCACATCATCACAATTTTCATCGTGTCCGGAGTAAACGGATATATTTCAGTATCCTTGAATTTTATCTGCAAGTTTTCGCACGCTCTTTTTTGGAAGCTGCCTAGCTGAAGATACTACCGGATGTGATGAGATTAGGAGCCTGCAAAAATAAGCAGTGGATTTTCTGGCAAAAAAAAAATTGCCTGTTGTTTCTAACGTAACTATTTCTTGATTCTTGTGTTTCCTCAGACAGTTTCCAATTGGTAAAACAGCACTGCTTGTAATGCAGGAACCGTGTTCAAATACCTTTTGTGAAGACTGGTAGTCAATTTGTACCTGCTGTAATTCTTTTTGTAGTCAGATAGAGTATTTTTACAGTAGGTCTAAAACCCTTCGGTATAAATATATATAATACCCACTAAATATAGCGAACAGTTTAACAGAAAACGTTTAATGAGTACTTCGTCTATTCCTGTAGCTTCAGATGCTAAAACCGATCCGGCTGTAAAATCTTTCTGAGTATGTTATATTATTCACCATCATATGCAAAAATTATGCAAAATTGTCTACAAATTCCTTTTTAAAAACAATAAACATTATCTCTCCTTTCTGTCCTGACACCGTGCCTGTCAGATAAAAATGTTTATTACCTATAAAATAGTACAAAATTAACTCACTTGAATTAACACATTTTAATGGAGAATTTCAATATTTTAGCACTTAGTTGCTAATTAACACTAAAGTTTAGGTTCGAAACAAAAAAAAAATTACTAAAGTCACTGATTACTTGAAAAGTAAATAAATTATTCAAAACGTATAAAAGAAATCAGCAAACTTAGTTCAACAAAAATAAAGTTGTTCTCAAGTTCCTACAGGGCAGACTATTCGCCTCCCACCTCGGCGAACCAGGTTTAAATCCCCGGCATGTTCGCTCCGAGATTTTCGCACGTGGAAATCATGCCGTGCAATGCCACTGGTTGGCGGGTTTTCTAGGGGATCTCCCCGCCCTTTGCATTCCGACGCTGCTCCATACTCACTTCCCCCTTCATCGGTTCTCAAGGCCTCGATGCCAAGAGCCGGCAAAATCTCTCCACTCGAGTAGCTATACGCGTACATGTTAGCACCAACATCGCAATAGAGGTCAATATACCGATTGACAGCAGAGGAACGACGTCTATTAGGGCGGCCTGTGCATAGAGAACTTCCGTTTCCGCGCCTGCATCTCAAGCACCTGTTGGTAATGCATTGGGTTTGCTTTTAGGCCAGTCCTCACCTCCTTCGCACAAATTCTGCTTTTTCGTGGCATAATTTCAGATTGCGAGAAATCACATACAGTGGACGATTATAGGAAATTTTCATTTTACGAGTTGTTCAATACTCTTGTGTTTAATTTTAATTAGATGCAATTTGTTAGTTGTAAAATGTCCGGAACGTATTCATATTTCATTAATACGTTTCTGCCTTTTTGCAATCGAGAAATAGCACACAGTGTAAATAATGTACAAAATATTTTTCAAAAAATATGGGTACGTGTACTTATGCACGCGCGTTAAAAGTTATAGTTCTTTGGCGTGACTAGAATAAAATTATATTCCGTATGTTACCATTTCACGCTCATGTTCATTCAATTCTTGTCCCATATCATAATTGAATTCAAATTACATAAAACAAATATTTTTCAATTTGCTTATTACATGAACTGATTTTCTTTCGGTTTTAAATATAACCACGTGCTATGTTGTGTACCTTGCGTTTGTATATAGCTAGACGATACGCGCATGCGCGTTGGGTCGTACCCCTACCACGTTCACTGTCGTATTTCGTTACACTGTGCGCGCGCAACTTCCGTCGCACGCTAAACTTTTACCCTCAACGCACCAAAAGAAGTAAAACTTCAAAAAATAAATTGTAAAAGTTCTATAATAATACATTTCCAATAATATCTATGAAACTGAAATTATGACTCTAAAACGAATAATCTTTGCATAATAGCCTTTGCCGATCTGTAAATCTTTGTGCCCTGTGCCCACAGAGAGAGGGCGAGGACTGATAAATGGTGTGACTGCGGTTACAGCGATATACTGTATAGCAGCTACAGTATGACGCAAATAACTTTGTGGCCCTTAGTGGCATTTGTTTGAAATCTTTCCTTAAGTTTTTTTATTAGTGGTTGGAAAAAAACCTTTACAAGTATTTTATTGCATTAAGTATCGAGACATGCAATTCGAATATGGGCATGTTTCTGGGTAATTTTATGCTCTTCAAAAATGTACTAAGCTATCTCAGTCACAGAAAATCAAGCAGTATAAATTAAGAAAGTGGGATGATAGGCGATTTCTGCCAGTTTGAGTGCATTCAATACAGCCTTCAAATATTGGATATTAGGAATTTAAATAACTTTTGCGTGCCTGTAGACCGACCACTTCATGTAGAACAATAAAAGACATAATTGGGAGATGGAAAAAAGTTCAATATTTTTAATTTTTTTTCTTGGCGTTTAGTGGCGATGGTGTGGTGGAACTGAATTCGGATTTTTGTGGGATCTCCATTGTTTACAATGACTACGAATAAAGTAACCAAAAATCTAAGAACAAAATTAATGGGAGAGAACACAGATACAATACAAATGTGAAAACATAAGCAATCACATGTATTGAACCAGACACGTTTGTATTTATTTTGACTTACCGCAGTGTGTGTTTCGCTTGTGGTTTTGCTGTTTCCGTATTGTCATAATTGTGTTGTCTGCTTTAGCTCCTTTGTCGCTCTTTGTCTAACTGTATCGTTGTCTCTGGTTATATATATATATATGTGTGTGTGGTTATTTACATTTCTCTTTCATAGAGTTCNTTTTTTTTTTTTTTTTTTTTTTTTTTTTTTTGTTTCTTTATTCGTAGACACTTTAGGCAATGGAGATCCTGTCAAAATCCGAATACACTTTTCCATTTTGTGCACCCGTGATCATCGAACATCTTGCTGCTCTGTGACGCCATTTTGCTGGCATGCGCGACTAGAGTTTGCAGCACTGTATACTCAAGATCGCCTCGTACCTTAACTGAAGTAGCAGAGTTTAAACTGAGATATTAGTGTTAGAGAAATTCCATCTCAATGCATAAATTTTAAAGATAACCGTTTTAAAAAAAAAGTATTCTTCGTGACATCTCTTAAGGACCACTGGCATTTTTTGGAACGATATTTTCTAAAATTTAACTTTACAATTTAATTTATTACAATTAAAAATATTGATAAAAAAAATTTTCAAAAATTTTAACATGGCAGTATTTTTTGACAAATTTGCGTTGAATATATATTTTTTATTGTAACAGTTGACTTTCCCTTTAATTTGTTATTACTGTGAAGTTACGTTTTGGGAATTCCATCCCCAGTAACAGACACAGGCCAAAACCAATTTAGCGAGAGAATGTCTGCGTAGGTGCTATATATTAAATTTTTGTGGATAGTTTTTTTTAAGTCCTTATGCAAAATAGGCTTCTATGCACATTGTGCATTCTTCCACCATATGTATATTTAACATTTCTTACTATATTCATGCGACGGTCCAGTGAAACTGTGAAATTAATAGAAAAGTAAATCTTTCACAACATTGTTAATCCATACTCTCTTATGTATTAAAAACAGAAAGGAACAGAAATAATTTTAGTATTCCAAACTTTTACCTAACACTTACTAAACGTTTATAAGGCATGGAGTATTTAACCTCTATCACTACTAGATTAACTGGGCACACGCCGGTCAGTGAGCCGATTAAAAATATATGCAGGCAGGGATAGTGAGATATTTCTAAAGTTGATTTGAGAAGCGCTTATTTAACCATGAGCGGCTTATAAATATTATTAAATACCTAATGACTTCCAGCAATTAGCAGTATTTATAACTGTAATCACGGTGGGGAATAACAACTGTGTTTGTCCGGCGCAAACGTTAATTACGGCGACAGCAGGAGCGGATATTACCCGATCACTACACTCGCCACATCAGAGACTGCCACTAAACCCAATAAATCGATAGTAGTGGACGCATCTGCGCGTTATTGCGAATACCGTAGCCCAGCGTAGGAACACATTTTCCGTTTTTTGATCTTACTCCGAGTAAACTTGCGGCCGAACCGAACATCGCCTTGATATAAATTATAAAAAGAAAATATTTTTTTCGTTTTTTTTTTTAATAAATACATTGGTGTAGGTTGCAGCCTATAGCTCAAAGAAACTCAATTCTATACATATTTAAAATAAAAGCCAAATTTTTTTATAGTTGTTATTGAGTTATATTTTGTGTCTAGAAACATGATCAAAGGGTCATCACTATTCATTAAAAATAATAAACATTTGCGTCGTTTGGTCGTGCAAATACCACCTATTAATGTAAACGTATTGATAGGAAGTAAATTTTTTTTATCTCCCCAGAGCAGTATACTCATAGCCATAGTCTTGTGATGCTCGTCCCATCCGGTAAGTATGACTTAAACTAAGTCACATAATAAAATAAAAGTTTTAAATTATACTTTAAGTTATGGTCTGAATGCTAGAGTAAACGACGAGAGATGTAAATGTATGTTTCGGGGGTCCATGAGGTTCATTCTAATTACTGTGGGGAACATTAGAACACACTGGGGGCTCAGAAGCGCATGTCCCCTACGGCCTCTATGCGCATACCCTGTAGTGGTATAAGCTATCTAATACAGCCGTTAATGCCATGGACGTTAGTCGTACGGTGAGACTCGGCCCGCCCAAGTACCTTGCCAGAGCGATCTCGTAGGCCCACGAGTAGTTGTGAGACGAACCCCTCTACCTCGAGGAGTGGTCGTTAAGCGACTGCTGGGGTTCCTGCATGTTCTTGTGTACCTTGTCCTTCTATAGTTACGTTATTACAAAACCACGCTCAATCGTTCGTTCCCAGACCAAACTTTCCCACCTTGCACATTGCCGGAAATTGACTATTCTGACCGGATTACCGTGCCCGGCAGGTCGGCGGCTTTGGATCCTCTTCTAGAACATCTCCACTGGTCGGCGTCGAGGCGAGAACAGAAGCTTCTCGAGCTGTTACGCTGTCGAATGTCCGTGCGTCATTGTGCCGCCCCGCCGTGGTTTGTAGTCCGGTGGAGGGGATTTCTGCTCTCACCACGGACGCCGGGTTCGGCAAATGGCAACCTGATTGCTGACATATGCTGCCCGCTGGCCTGGTTAAACTTCTAGGCGTCATGGCGTGTTCAGACGGGTCGTCGTGTTAATCCCTGCCCATGCCAATACAACAGATTGAACATGGTATCAATACATATGTTAATGGTATGGTGAAGAACCTGGGTTGAAACCAAAACAAGACGGAAGGTCATTCAAAACCAGTGCATTAGGATTAGCGTATCCGTGATTCTTATCTGTCTGCTTGTGGAGTCTTCGTTTCAGGAATGCAATGAACTTAAAATTTTTGATTTTATTTTATTTGTTGGTATACTTTCTTATTCGTACACACTGGCAAGGATTTTACAGTTATAAAACATGACTTTTTTAAAATTAGGAATGTGCTAATTATAGCTTGAAAACTACACGTGCTTTATATAATGGCAGTACAAATACGGTTACAGAATAAATTTTATAATATATTAAAACAATAACACTTAAATAAATTTACTACCCAGGTAAGAACATAAACCTTAATGACAAGGTAAGTCTCTACACAAATTAAATAATTAAATTTATAGAAACAGGTACTTGATAGTCTTTGAGTTTTATATTATATATCTTTATACATTTATTTTAAAAAACTATAAAATTGTAATAGGGAAGCAGTTAATCAGCTTCACCCACAGTTAATACAGATTTGCTTCCAGATTTGTGCTTGAACTTTAAAATAACCGCCAAAAATTTGCTAAAAAGAGTTCATTACTGCTTACATGTTACAGTTTCACGGGAAGTTTAAACATTGAAAACACTAGTTTTCACGGAGTTCACGACTATTTCGTGTTTCTCTGTTGCAAGGACACTTATTTACCTAACATCCTGGCTTGGTCAAGGCTGCCCTGTTGGGATGAACACTGCATTAGAAAATTCTCTGTGAGGAGTTGTGGTTCAATATGTGTATTTGAGTTCGTAGGTATTAAAAAACAGTTAATTAAAATGTTTGAGGATAATTATTGTTAAAATAATAATAATAACGGTGCGTGGGGAGTGCACCCAGGGCAAGGCGACACCCTCCGAGTGACGGTCTTTCCAACTGGGACCCGTAGGTGACCGTCATCCCCGGGCATGACAGAAATGAAAATCTAGAATGGAGCGGCGCTGTAATGCAAGGGCGGGGGAAGTGCGAGTACCCCGAGGAAACCCGCCAGCAAGCGGCATCGTCCAGCACAATTCCCACATGCGAAAATTCGGGAGTGAACCCGCCGGGGATCGAGCCCGGATCGCCGTGGTGGGACGCGAGCGCCCTGGTCACTACGCCACCGCTGCCCCTTATTGTTGAAATTTCACGGGATTGCAAAAGTCTTAATGCAAATTATTTAAAGTCAATTGAGTTTCATGAGCACGTCCATGAAACGCGCTGCGCAGACGTTACTGCAGTTATAGCGCGCTGTGTGAACCACGATCTCAGTAAGGCAGCTCCCTACACTCAACTGTCCTCCTGAAACTTAACTTTCGCGTCTTTCTGAGGACCGGGACTTAATTAAGTTCCCGAAAATCATTAGTAGTGTGTTTAAGAAATGCAATTATATACTTATCAGTTGTGGTCGATACGTCCTTCAGTGTCGTCCAGATGATTATCTCTTCGCCTCAGTGTTAGACTGTTTTCTCCTCATCGTGATCTCCCGAGTTTTTTTTTTCCTGACTTTGTTATCCACTGGTTTTTGGTTAATGCGTTAGGTCTCATTTCATATCCTGACTTTTTTAATTAATTCCTGGCAGTATTTCGTGCGATTATTTTATACATGTTGACTACAGTCATTCTTCGTTTCTTTCCCGTATATGTTTTCATGGCGTCGATGGGTTTCCTGTCTGGACTTATATCTGCAATCTCGTACGTCCACAATAATACGTTCTTTTATTTAATTACCCACCCCATCGTAAGAACTATTTAAATAACACAACTTTCTCTGCACTGTCTAAATCTGGCGGCTCAGGTAGTGTTTCTGCAGTAGATTATAAAACCTCGTAGACTTCAATTCCCATGTCTACCCGATCATAAGTACTCTTGAAGACATCACGGTAACGTTGTTCAACCGCCAAAGCCAACCGGTCTTATCACGATCAGGCCAGAAACGTATATTCTCACATTTGCGGCAGTGTGTTCTGGGGGCTCGTACGATTCACCCCCCCAACCCCCTAGAAATCCGTTTATTTGGAACCGAAATAATATTTTCCCTGTTCGTTCGAGCGCTTCGGATGTACGTTCAGCGCCGATAAAAAAAGAGAACTGCTTTTTTTCCCCACGTGAAAACGTTTTGTTCGAACAGGGGACTTTTTTTTATGGATGTCAGGCAGTTACAAGTGAACTCTTGTGTATTACTGCTGAATGGTTATCTGCACAGGCATAGCAGGAAATGAGAAAGAGAGGGGAGAATGGTTTCATGAAAAATCTATAGCTCGTGTGCATTTGTTCCGAACGAGGTACAGTTCGAATGAAACCTGTAATATCTGGTCCTACAGGTTTCCTATTCTACAATTATTACATTGAAGATACCAAACTCCAATTATTCTTCGTCATCCAAACAAAATTCGTCAGAAGGATTAGAGTTACGTAAGTTTAATTCATTTAGAGAGAAAGTGATTTTCCCCTGATTATGGCACTGTAAAGTGTATTTGTATTTTCACAATCAAAATGCTTGGAAACATTGTTGTGAAGAAAATATTTTTGGGCAACGATGGTGTTGGGAGGGGGGGGGTATAACAGACAATTTTCTTTTAAAATGTGTAATTAATATGTCTGTATTATTACAAAATATATTTTTCAACCTATATTGTCGAGGAGTGGAAATAATATAATTCATTGTTTGTGGTTTCGAATAAATTTGTGACGAATAAATAAGGAATAATTGGAAAAAGTAAATCAGAACATTATTACTTATTCGGAACCAATGCCCGACCTTTTTGTGCTGAAGCCCCAAACCTTTTACTACTCGGCCAATTTTCATATGATGTGACCGCTTTTGAACGTATGATGCAGTTGTTTATTAACTTTGGCGAGAATATAATGATGTCACTTCTTGGGGAAAAACTGAAGTTAGTGATTAAGAGAATTACTGCACCTCAAAATCACCATAACACCCTGTAGGCAGACTACTCGTGTTCAGATTCGCTGTTTTGATGTCCTCTTGTTTTAGAGCTGCTTTTACAACACACTTGACTATATACAACGTAGAATTTTAATATTTTTGTGGTCTTCTTGTAGTTCTTATTATATGTGAATGATTGTTGTACTAATTGTCTGTGAAATACTTCATCTAAACTTTAATATAAAGTAATCTAAGTTGTAGAAAACTCTTTGTGTGTCTGAATATGTGATTTCCCCTGTGTTAGCTCTAAGTGGTTCGGTAAGAATTACTTCAATACGGGATTCTTTCACGAGTTTGTGCGGCGTAACAGGTATCCACTAATTATTTATGTACCTCGAAATACATAAAAATTTGTATTTAATATTACAAAAATATCTCAATATTTTAATAAGCTCTTTATTTTAATAACAACTTAATCTCCACACAGTAAAGTTGAATGATACCACCAACCCAATGGATTAAAGAGTTCAGATGATTTGAAATCTACATGGTATATTTTTAATTTAATTTTTTTTTTAGAGTCAAAGACAGAAGGAAACAACAAGGGAAGTGAACTGAACACACAGATATGTACAACTCAGTGAGTTAAAACTGCATATATATTATCAGTCACCTCTGCAATAAAACGTCGTAGATATGACCAAGCATGTAATTTACACTCTCAACGTTATAACACAGGCCGTATCAACCAGAGAAGCGAACAAACACTACATTAACTATAACTATTATATAGAGGATGATTACTTAGCATTATCATTCATTTCACTTAGAAACTGTTCCAATTATAAGCGAATTGAAAGAGTTCAGATGATTTAAAATCTGCATGGTATATTTACATATATATATATTTTTTTTTTAGTCAAACCTATTTTTTGTATGAAATTTGGTCTTATTTAACTTAACTAAATTTGGTCTTATTTGACGCTTTCCGAGCCAGGGAGTTTATCTCGAAGGGCCACGAGGAGTGAGCAAGCGGAACAACTCGGATACGCGAAATGCGGCCATCAACTTCTTCGCAACGCAAGTTGGTGGGATCGAGGCGGAAGGAAGTTCTGCTTACCTGTTGCGCTCGCGAGAAGTAAGACGGATGGGATGAGGGCGAGATAGCCGTCTCCGTAGAGTTGAAGAAATTGAAGTCTGGCTATATTCCCGAGGAAATTCTCTAAATCTCTCGCTTTACAACGGAAGCTATAATAGCTTCCGTCAGTCACGCATCTCTGCTACTAAGGAGAGACGTTAACTACACCTAAATAAACTTTGCGCGCTGTTGCGTATTTTTTATATTTTTTTATTCGGGATTGCCTCTGGAAGCTGTGGTCCTATAAAATAGGCTGTACAAAAATCGTATGACAAAAAAAAATATATTTTAAGACTATAATACTATCTACAAAACATACATTAATAACTAACATTATCTAGTATACTACACAGACAATGTTAGAGTCGACAGTGGGAAATACACATACTGATAATTATAAAACAATTACATTAATAGCATTGCACAAACACAAGTGAATATGACATGATCAGCATTACGAACAGCGACAGGAAAATTCCGCGAATTCATTTCGGGACGAAACAGACGTCAAACACGTATACAGTAAAGTCACCTTTGCAATTGGATCTCAGATTATTAAATACGCCCTGGTGCCGTCGGAGCCAATAGCAGACTTGCGAGGAAATACGTAGCGAATCCCACACTGCCGAGTGTGGTGTAACACTGGCTGCTCTCTGGAGCCGCAGCCAATGAACACGCAGCTCCAGCTCGAGTGTACACAGGACTGTGGAGTCTAGCCTACAGGTCATTGAACTCGCTCAATTTTCCTATCCCCTTATTATGGATTAAATATTGTACTGAAATTTGGAATACAACTGTTAGGAATTGTAACTGGAAATAAATTACATTAGCTTTCTAGTACAGACATAATTAAAATGATTTTCATTATTAAAGATTCAGTAATTCCATTAAATCTAAATATGTGATAAACCGTAAAATTTTAAACATGAATAAGTAGAGACCTGAAAAATTCGCGAGTTCATTGACCTGTAGGCTATAATCTATTTTCGCATGCAAAATCATAAAGATATCACTGTTCATTGGTTGCTTGTTGTATTAGCGGAAGACGGTGATTCGGTCTGCATTTTACTGTGTATTTATTATTGCCTCAGAGTTGTCCAGGAGGTGTAATTTAACGGGTGGACCAATAGCATTAGCAATACAAACGTACGGGGATTGGAATTCTAGCTTGTCCGGAAATGAAAACGCGAATTTTTCAGGTCTCTACGAATTAGTGATTTCAGTTATAAATCTTTAGTTAGTAAGCTGTTAGGTTATCTACCGGTGATTCAGTGGAACGCACTGAGATTTTGCTGCCAGGTCAGTGCAATTTACTAGGAATCAGCATAAATCACTATCTAATCAGTGAATTCCAGCAACAAAAACGATAAGTACAATTTTACTGATTCAAGTTGGGGAGTTTGAACCAATCTGCACTAAAAATCGCCTATTGGAATTCATTTTAACTGTTTTTATTTCAGATAGTGACCTGTGGGCTAGAATGAATCTCTGTTATTCAGTTCGTTACTTCCCAGGTCAATAATATAAGATGTTGTTCTTGTTTCCTTGTAGGTCCGTTATTATTTCAGAGTCCTGCAATCTTTGTCTTTTAAATTGTGATTCATTTGCAAAAATATGTTAGTCGCATCGGCGTAGACACAATTTTCTCCTTGAGTAGGAAAAAAGAGCACGTTTGAATGTAGTATTTTTTAATCATATAAATTATTATAAATTATTATATATATATATATATATATAGAACTACAGCGTTTACATTGGTTAATAAACTTTTGTGGTATTAACTGGCAATCTAATATGCAAGATTCGGGCGTATGCCACAAAATACGTTAATGTTGTGGATGGTGCCACAGAAAACTCGTAATATAGAAAATAATATTCACCAAAGAAAAGCCAAGAGCAGAATTCAACACGGACATAAATAATATAAAATTGATTACTTAGAAGGAATGGAGTCAGCGATTACTAACTAAACAAGATAAAAACAAAACGAGCAGTCGAAATAAAATCACTGACAAGCAGAGTACATGCGACACAATGCAGACATCGTAACGACGAATGGAAATAAAAGCAGTTACAGCGCTGTACATAACGCAGACAGCAAATCGAGCAGTCGAAAGAAAACAACAACGGCATGCACAGTACACGCGACATGATGCAGGCAAAAAAAACGGTATTAGAAGAAACTCCATTGGCCGCACAGTACGTACGATGTAATGCAGGCGACACGCATGAACACAGTGGGTTTACTACGACGAAACAGTAGCCGTGTTGCCATATTTAAGACGCAAAGCTGTGTGATGACTAGAGACATTGAATAATTCGCTTATTCATTTTGGGACAAGCTAGGGTTCAAAACAAGTGCGTTGATATAACTTTAGCCGTTGGTCCACGCGGTGTTTGACACCTCCTGGAGAACGGTGTCCAATCTTCGCCTACCACTGCGACAGCAGACAACCAATGCGCAGTTGATATCAGCATATTTGTACGTAAGACTGTAGAGTCTAGCCTGCAGGTCATTGAACTCGCGAATTTTTCAGGTCCCTAGGGCTGACGTATGATAATAGCGTCTGTTTTTTTTTTATTTAGTTTAATTTCACCGCCATTACAAAAAAACGTTCAAAGATCACTAGAGATACTTCGCGTGGCAGCGGAAAGTCCGTGACGGGGTTTAGCGTGCAGGATTGCAAGCCGTGCAGTTCGGCTGCAAGGTGCGATGTTTGCGAGGAGCTGAAGCCTGGAGAGGATAAACAGCAGAGTTCTGCTACCTCCACTGTGTGTTCTGGTCGGCACTGCTGACTTGAAGAGGGCGCTTTCCGTGGAAACTAGCAACTCCGCTAAAACACTCCCGTCCCCTTTTCCACTCCCACACACACACACACACACACACACACNGTGGAAACTAGCAACTCCGCTAAAACACTCCCGTCCCCTTTTCCACTCCCACACACACACACACACACACACACACGCATGCGTGAACAGTGTGTGGGAAATTCCGACCAGTTAGCCATGGCTTTATTTCGAGTTACCGGACCAGCGAGATTTCCTGCCGAAACTGAACCACTGCGACGCCTCCTGCCATGGTAGAGAGCGTGCAAGCACCTGTGCAAGCACCTGTGCGATCTTTCCTCGGTATCGACACACCTTTGACGAATCTCCCCATGTTTAACGCGTTACTTTGTATTCAGATTTTTTTTTTTTTTTTTCGTGAACCGCAGAAGTTTTTACTTCCGTTAACTTCGAATTATCGCATTTTTGTTTAAATTCAACTTTAACATATACATGTATATTCATATTGTAACATTTCACTTGTAATTAATGGTAATAAAACGGAGAGAAAATAGGTGTGTTGGTACTGCTTGGTAAGAAATAATTCTCACGCACAAAATGCACGTAAAAACTGAGTGCACAAGAATGGCGCACGTTGTCCCTTTCGTGTGATTCTCTAGACTCAGTTGAGCTTTGTTAACACGAGGCGGAGAAATATCCCGGGAGCAGAATTTCAGCAGATATTCTCAAAATTGGAAGTAATCAAGAATCAATATAAGTTGTTCGCTGTTTATTGAGCACTTTTGAGAGCTCTGCTTAGGATCTGATTTCTTCTTCTATTGTTGTGTTATTCTGCGGTTTGTAACATTAACATAACCAGAAGCCTCTGGTCACTTCGTTCAAGCGTTATCCAAGAGTGACCGTGGAGTTTTTAGAAATGTGAATGTGTTAGTAATAAGCAGATGCGTACTCNCGTTCAAGCGTTATCCAAGAGTGACCGTGGAGTTTTTAGAAATGTGAATGTGTTAGTAATAAGCAGATGCGTACTCTCTGATGTTCATAAAACAAGAAATACTGACTTCAGTGATCTTAAACTAGAAATTGCACTCGCAATAAAACGTCAAGTTATGAATTTTTTTNAACAAGAAATACTGACTTCAGTGATCTTAAACTAGAAATTGCACTCGCAATAAAACGTCAAGTTATGAATTTTTTTTTTATATATTTGGTGTGAACTTGAGTTTGAGCAAAAATGGCAGTGTGCGCCTTAGCCTGTGATTAGTCCCGGACAGAGATTTGTTATAACGCTTACTTGCCGATGAGCTTACTTTGCCGTGAACATACTATACCTTATTTACTGGCAAATAAAATAAGCACAGAAAGAGCCAAGAGAAAGGACACGACAAAATGGAAAACGCTATGATGCTTGTGTATCGCAAGGGAAAATATTTTTATTTTTAACATTGCCATACTTGCAATATTCCGTGGATCTAACTGTACTTTCCTTAGTGGGGTAAGCAAGCAAGGTGCCTCCTTGGGAAAAATAACATTTTATTCGAAAATTTTAGCTTGACCGTGTAATAATTGACTAAGCTTTAAGAACTCATAATAAATACTACTTACTTGCGATGTTTTACAGGTACAGGTGGAGATCACCACAGTTCCTAAGACAGCAGCATACTAACAAAAATATGTTGGGAATATTCAGTAGGATCTGTGAGGAATAATGCAACAAGTACGTGGAAGGAGCAAAATGTAAATTATAATAAAAAGGTTCACCTGTTCGCAGTCACGTACAGATATTTCGCTTTTAACTTGGAAATAATGATTTCGCAATGTAACTTCGCCGATTGCCGCTGTTAAAAAGAACGAAACACGTTAAACTGACTACAAGTCAATTAAACAGCAAATTCCCCATTTTACAGAGAGTATTAAGTGTATGCCTAAATAAGAAACTCAGTCATTTAAATTTAAAAACAAAATACAAAACAAATACTAACGAAAATAAATAAGTATTTGATTGCCTCTGAATTAATCTACAAATTATTCTCAGCATATCTTAATTATGCCAAAAATTATCATTTGAATTTTTAGGCATGTGAGCTAATCTACAAAATCGGCCCAAAACTAAAATGGTAACACTTTAAATTTTTTCTTTTAGAAATAAGTTATTCCTTAGTGGAGAAATTATTGTTATTTATATCCGTAAGATACAATTTACATTTCCATTTTTATTTTCCGAAGCGATGCATAGTTTTCGAGGAAACCGACATGGATGAATTCGCGAGCCGGATGTTACGAACCTCTGTTTCACTGTCCGAGAATGTTGTAAGCAGAAATATCAATTGATACTGCTGATATGTAATTGATATCACTTGCCATGTTGATGATGAATGTTTAAGATGAATAAAAACCCCGGCGGTACTTAACGAAACGCAAGTAGGGACCCAGAATTTCGGCATTTCAGTTTGTCGGACTTCAAGTACACATGCCCTTGGATTACTCACGGGCTGTTCGCGGTTAATTGAGCGTTTTTTAAATTAATTTTTGGAAATGTCGCTGCTTCTACCTGTATACAGCGTGTCAGGTAATTTGTGGATATGGACTACACCGTACAAATATGTGACCGAAATTAAGTATAAAATACTCTTTGTGTAGAAATGTGCAAAATCATTCGATTACAAGAGAAAACTACACGAAAGGTACAAAAACCATTGTTGCAAGCATGTGGTCTTCCAATTATATAAGGGTGGGGTGATCTGGCAACGCTGCAACTAATGTGACAGTTGTAAGGCGCGCGGCAAGGGAAGGGGCCGATCTCAGTAGTGCCTAGGAGGTCACAAAGTTCACATGCAGTGAGTACTGGGGCACGGCAATGACCTTGGGTGCATCCCGCGGCCGAACTCCACGCATGCCGCATGCATCCAACGTGTGAGAAAGTGCTATTCTGATGCTGTATCCTATGCATAACATGAAATAAAGTTATTTTATCTACTTTCGTGTTGTTTTTCTCATAAATTAAGGGCCTTAAGCTTTTTTTTTCCAGAGACTATTTTCTACCTAGTTTCAAACACATATTCATGTGGTGCACTCTGTATCCACGAATTACCTGACATCCTGTACCTGTATAGTTCAACGGGTACAATGTATGGCGTGCCCCCAGTAAAGTTGGTAACGACGAGGCAAATTAGATCAATTTAAAAACTTTGAATTGAAAGTGTTACGTAAGAAAATGTTAATAGAGGAATCATTTCATTTTCTTTCTGTTTTCTAATGAATAGAAGTGTAAGAATAAGTAAATTTGTTAAAGCGTTTACAATTCCAATAATTGCACAGTATCATGTGAGCGACACATTGAATAAAGTTATCACGCCCATAACAATGTTAAAATTAGAAATGGTGAAAGGATACGATCCAATCGGAGAAGTAAACCCTAAGAGAAGCTTTCAAGAGGGCTCGGTTTTCCGTCAACGNCCATAACAATGTTAAAATTAGAAATGGTGGAAGGATACGATCCAATCGGAGAAGTAAACCCTAAGAGAAGCTTTCAAGAGGGCTCAGTTTTCCGTCAACAGCTTACATATGAATGGATCGTAGTTCTTTTGACCAGCAAAATAAATATGACATTAAGAAGATTACTTTACTGTGGAGACTTTCTTGTTCAACCTGGTAACATTAATTATTTCTTTCCGCCAAAACGGCATCCAATAAACAATCGAATATGTTCGAAAATAGATAATACTGTAATATATTACTTGTTGCGAAATGAATGTACTCAGATTCGAAGTCTCTACACATAAACCTAAAGCGAATGTTCGGCATATTCGATATTTTTTCTAGTGCACATGAAACTAAAATAGAAAACCTTGTCTAAGATCAGTAATGCGATTCCTAACAATTTTTTATGTTCGTCTGGATCGAACGTTTTGGCCTATTTCAACTGCAACAAGTTAATAGATTTCCGCATGAAGTAAGGACCTTCATTGTTGAAGGGAATAAACGTCCGCTTTAATTACCATTTTCTTAGGTTAAGACGCCAGATACACCAACATGTTTTGGGGCCGCGGTAGCTGAGCGGTTAGCCTGATCGCCTCCCACCAAGGCGAACCGGGTTCGATCCCCTGTCGGGTCACTCCCGGCTCTTCTTATACATGAATCGTGCCGGACGATTCCACTGGTCAGCGGGTTTTCTCGGAGGTCTCCCGTTTCCCCCCGCCCTTTCATTCCGGCGCTGCTCCATGCTCACCTCGACCACCCTCATTGGCTCTCAAGACCTCGTTTTAAAGAGCCGGCCAAGTCTCTTCACTCGCTGACCAAAATATTTCCCATGGACTTTACCTCCAATGAATAAACACAAACTGCTTCAAAGAATAAATAAAAAAGCACCACAGAGGAAGTAATAACGTCCCTCTGTACAGGGCGTGCTATCATTTTTATTTACTTGTGAAATTAATTTACATTTGAAACACGTTTATATGGACGGAAAATCTGCTACCACGATACAGCGCACAGTCCTGCCATATTATAACCTCCTACGCCAGTAAAAAAATAATAAAATAAAAAGGAAAGGAAAAATTAATAATCTCGACTCCNAAAAAAATAATAAAAGAAAAAGGAAAGGAAAAATTAATAATCTCCACTCACTTCGAGTTATGAAATGCAAACGAGTTTTTTAATCGCTGGTAACCGAGACTTGCGTTCAGCACATGTTGGAGCAAGCACATCATTAACTGGCGAAACAAGGCATCAAATACGCGCTTGAGAAAAAAGACGGCAAGAATGAACGTGATAAAATATTTGTTTGAACCACGGAAAAAAAAAACACTTATGTTGGAGGGACAAAACAACTGTACCCCACTGCAACGGGCCATTTTGAATGGCGGCTGTATTCAAGTATTAGTAAGGCGCTATTTTAATACAATTTTATTATAATTATCGTAGTAATGTAGAAGAAATATACAAATACTCGTATTAAATTATAAAAAAAATTGTACATCTAGTGGATTTAAAATAAAATATTTTCACATCGGAACAGATTATTAAGGCAGAAAGGAACACAATGGCCACCAGCCTGCTGTGGCATGTGTGAAAAACCATCTTTCGTGGACTTGTTTGGATAGAGAACGATGTATATACCTTGACCTGCCTGTGGGAAAGCATAATTCCAAGGCATTGCCCACGCAAGTGGGCGGAGCAGGTCATAGCCCTTATAGAGAACCCAGATATTAATACTATAAATATTAATACCGCAATGTAAAAGCCTAGCAAATTGAAACAAAAGTTTATAGAAAACATGTTAAAATTTCGTGAGAATTTAATAAACATGAAACACATTAGTGAATGGGGGGGTTCACTGTTGCGTGGAAAGCGGGGAAGCCCATTGGCGGGATCATTTGCTCGCGTTGAGAGGACGCGAATTAGTGGGTGCGATATGTTTTAAGTTACTGACGTTTGGGAGTCGTCCAAATCTTCCGAGGTTCCACGCGAGGAAGCATAGTGTTACAAGCGTTGCCTACGGGAAGAAAAGGACGTACAAAGAATATACAGAGTTACTCTTAGGAGTAGGGGCGTAAACTTAATAAGCATACAATTTGCTCTATAACAATTTGCTTAGTAAGCTCTACAAGCTATTTGACTTCATCTCGAGCATAAGCTCACATATGACTAGAGACCTGAAAAATTCGCGAGTTCAATGACCCGCAGGCTAGACTCTACAGTCTTATGTACAAATAAACTGATATCAACTGCGCATTGGTTTTCTGCTGTCACAGTGGTAGGCGACAATTGGACACCTTTCTCCAGGAGGTGTCAAACACCGCGTGGACCAATGGCTAAAGTTTTATAAACGCACGTGTTTTGAATCGTAGCTTGTCTCAAAATGAATCCGCGAATCCTTCAGGTATCTACATATGTCTCAATACAATAAAAGTTCATAATTGCCGCCTCAATGAGATATGGCGAAGCTTCAAACCACTGCGCCCCTTCTCCTCACTCACGACGGTTACGTACTCGCCGCTGATTGGTTGTAATAAAGGCAGTTCTCCTACGAGGGCTCTCACCGATACTTTACCTCGCCGGATCCTGGGGTTGCTGGCCCCGGCATACTGAAACCAAAACATTTCTCAATGGCTACAAAAACTGCTTGATTGATGCTTTCCAAGGAGAAATTTTGTTGTTGTTAAAAAAAATTATTTTGGTGCCCAATAACGCGTAGATTGACTAGTACTGAAGCTATTTAGCACTCCCTAACATACTTCTCAATCGAAAAAAAGTTTATTTGCTGCTACGAAATATTTCGTTGACAGTAACAGCGTTCATGTCATCCACAGTAAAACATTTTGCTGCGACTGCAAAACTACATCCGTTATATTCTGCGCATGCGCTCTGGCATATTCTAAGTGGCCACCTTCTGTCTGGACACGACGACATTTTTGCACTAACCAGTATTGCTGCTATCATCGTAACATGTTCGCTAGACTAACGAACCCATTGTTGCCTACCAAACACACTGATAATATTAGTGACAACGAACGTCATTTCCCACTAAATACCGGAATGACAAAAAAATCTTTGTTGGCACCACAAAATCGTTTGTCATGTCTATGTTGACAAAAGAATTTTGTGATCACCAACAAGTTTTTTTGTCAGCATCATATTTTTTAGTGCAGCCGGAAGACGCAAGAAGACCTGGACCTCGTGTGTCCGCGCCTTTTTATTCACGACGATGGCCCTGACCTGAGCGCCTTTGTTTGTTTTCGTGTTGTCCCGTGTCTCCCATAACACTGCCCCGTGTCTCCCATAACACTGCCCCGTGTCTCCCATAACACTGCCCCGTGTCTCCCATAACACTGACCCATGCCTCCCATAACACTGCCCTGTGTCTCCCATTACACTACCCTGTCTCTCCCATAACACTGCCCAATGCCTCCCATAACAATGCCCGTGTCTCCCATAATACTGCCCTGTGTCTCCCATTACACTGCCCCGCGTTTCCCATAACACTGCCCCGCGTTTCCCATTACACTGCCCCGTGCCTCCCATAACACTGCCCCGTGTCTCCCATAATACTGCCCCGTGTCTCCCATTACACTTCCCTGTGTCTCCCATTACTCTGCCCTGTGTCTCCCATTACACTGCCCCGCGTCTCCCATAACACCGCATTGCTGCTCGGGTCTGGCGCCATCCCCGCGGCCTCCGCACAGCGACGCAGTAATAATAGTCCTTAAAGCCTGCGGACAGTCGAGGGCTTACTACTCATGCCCATATGAAGACGACATTTCAGTATCTATAGAAGTATTGTTTTTTTCTTTTACGAGATTGTTAGTGTGCTGCAGATTTTTTTAACGCACCTGGTAAACACCAGTGAAATAATGAAACTATACCCATTCGAGTTTGGTTTTCAAAGGCAGAGATATTCTAGTTCTGGCTTAATCCAAGCAACAACCAGGTGTAGTGATAATATGTGGTAACTTATAAAGCAATGTCGGAAAAATTCCCCGTGGTCGTATCTGTGATGGTGTCTGCTCATAGCTCATAGCTACTACAAAAAAAAATAATTTTCCTGATACGAAAAATTGACTTTCTTTGATAGAACATTAATTTTATTGCTGCTACCATAGATATAACTGTAGTAAACTAACATAATATTCTGATGCACATAAATTTGGTTGCTGAAACCGTGAACCAGCTTTAGTGATTGGTGAAAGCCACAAGGTTCTAAAGAAAAAGTAGGGGTTACGAAGAAGATGAGCTGGGAGAAAAAAAGAATGAAGTTTTTGCAAACTTGAAGAGTAAACTCGTCACTCCGGGGATGGTTAAACCACTTTAAAATCACATACCCGAGAATTCATCGTTTGAAGTCTAAAAGCGTCTGACAATTTCCCTTAGCTTGATGTCATTCTGGACTTTCGTCTTAAGGTCAAATAACGTGTCTTCTTTGGCAGTTAGATAAACTACACACATATTGAGTTTTCCGCTGAACGTCGCATCAAATTCAATCATCTCTTTCAACATCTACATTTTTAGTAATTTTTTCTCCCGTCAGCCAGACGATGGATTCCCTATTTCGGTACCCAGAATTTCCTTAGTAACTTCCTGCGAGCAAGGCCATTATGTCATGTGAATATGCATTTCGGTGAAGGGAAATTCAGAGTGAATAACGAACCACCGTCCCCTGTACTTTAAAGTCTCAGCTGTTTGTCTATTGGTGGCTGTTCCAGAGAGTAAACAGTGCCAACTTTGATACGATATCACGGCTTTCCATCTTTGGTGTTTCTTTGTACGTTTTACATTGACCCACAGTAAAGTTTATTCTACTCAGGTTGGGAGGCTCGATGCTTTTAGTTTGGCAACTAAAATTTTTCGTCACTAAGTAGGCGGTTGTTTTCAAATGTTTACCAGATTTTCTCTATTTTCTACGTTAAAAAAACAAAACAATCGGAATAATCATAAACCAAATGTAAAATAACGATGTAAGTAAGGAAAATAATTTTCTTTTGTTATTCGCGTAGCTTAAAATTTTAATTTTAGGTGATATCTTTGCAACACTGCGCACCTAGTGGCGGAAATTTTCCCCATGCCAAACTCTCCCGTAAGAAAACACAGTTTGTTCCTAACCTGAGCGGAATGTACCTTGCCCACAGTCCTCAGGGGCTTGCCATATAAATAGAAACCATATAATTTCGCGTTATAATTCAGCACCACTGTAAACGGCACTCAAGTAAATATTGTTTTCTCATTTTGCACTGGAGCTCCGCTCATCCGATATGCCCTACGTGACCCAGAACCAGCAGTCAGTGGGGTGCAAGTTTGCGACCCCAATCAACGTGTAGATAGTTCAGAAAGTTATGTGGCAAATTAACTTTTTAAAGTTTACTTCCAAATAATTTGTAAAATTCACGTTCAATATCAAGTTCTTCTTAAATAGTGAGTGATATTAAAGGTTCTTTGGCGAAGAATACAAATCTGAAAATAACGCATTAATGCAAACCAATAACAGGCACATTTATACACTAACTTGGAAAATTACAAACTCGTATATAGGCAAACGAGCAGTCCTAAAGAAAGTTAACTGTTATTGGAATGCCAGTTTAAGATCGATAACATCTTCGAAATGTTACCGTTAAATAAAAGAACTAATGAAAGTACAAGTTCGCAGTGTAAGAAAAACGTAGCAAATTCTTTTAACAGTTCGTATTAACTGTTCCATTTTCAAAAATTCACTCCACAACACTTTCAATTGCAAACTCTCCTTTCTATGGTAGCTTCATTTCGTGTGGCTGAGTCAAACAGGAGAACGGGTTCTACTNGGACGGGCTCTACTTATTACGGAAACCAATGAACTAGTGATTTATGCTCGAGCACACAGAAGACTGCGATGTCTAGCTCGTTGCAATTCTTTAAAACATTGTAAGGTCTCTACTAAGAAACAACAATCCAGTTTCAAATGTAAATGAAACGTACAGACGTTTGAAGGCGAAGGTTTTGTCATGATCCCATGGAATGTTTTGATCCGTATTTCGCCAGTACACTTAAATCAGAACAAGTGAATTCAATAAGGAGATTNCCCTGCCTCCCATAACACTGCCCTGTGTCTCCCATCACACTACCCTGTCTCTCCCATAACACTGTCCAATGCCTCCCACAACACTGCCCCATGTCTCCTATAACACTGCCCCGCATCTCCCATCACACTGCCCCGTGCCTCCCATAACACTGCCCCGTGTCTCTCATAACACCGCATTGCTGCTCGGGTCTGGCACCATCCCCGTGGCCTCCGCACAGCGACGCAGTAATAATAGCCCTAAAAGCCTGCGGACAGTCGAGGGCTTACTACTCATGCCCGTATGAAGACGACATTTCAGTATCTATAGAAGTATTGTTTTTTTCTTTTACGAGATTGTTTATTGTGCTGCAGAATTTTTTAACGCACCTAGTAAACACCAGTGAAATAATGAAACTATACCCATTCGAGTTTTGTTTTCAAAGGCAGAGATATTCTAGTTCTGGCTTAATCCAAGCAACAACCAGGTGTAGTGATAATATGTGGTAACTTATAAAGCAATGTCGGAAAAATTCCCCGTGGTCGTATCTGTGATGGTGTCTGCAATTGTACTCATAGCTAGTACAAAAAAAAATAATTTTCCTGATACGAAAAATTGACTTTCTTTGATAGAACATTAATTTGATTGCTACTACCATAGATATAACTGTAGTAAACTAACATAATATTCTGATGCACAGAAATTTGGTTGCTGAAACAGTGAACCAGCTTTAGTGATTGGTGAAAGCCACAAGGTTCTAAAGAAAGTGTATGGGTTACGAAGAAGATGAGCTGGGAGAAAAAAAGAATTAAGTTTTTGCAAACTTCAAGAGTAAACTTGTCACTCCAGAGATGGTTAAACCACTTTATAATCGCATGCGTTTGAAGTCTGAAAGCGTCTGACAATTTCCCTTAGCTTTATGTCATTCTGGACTTTCGTCTTAAGATCATATAACGTTTCTCCTTTGGCAGTTAGATAAACTACACACATATTGAGTTTTCCGCTGAACGTCGCATCAAATTCAATCATCTCTTTCAACATCTACATTTTTAGTAATTTTTTCTCCCGTCAGCCAGACGATGGATTCCCTATTTCGGTACCCAGAATTTCCTTAGTAACTTCCTGCGAGCAAGGCCATTATGTCATGTGAATATGCATTTCGGTGAAGGGAAATTCAGAGTGAATAACGAACCACCGTCCCCTGTACTTTCAAGCCTCAGCTGTTTGTCTAATGGTGGCTGTTCCATAGAGTAAACAGTGCCAACTTTGAAACGATATCACGGCTTTCCATCTTTGGTGTTTCTTTGTACGTTTTACATTGACCCACAGTAAAGTTTAATCTACTCAGGTTGGGAGGCTCAATGCTTTTAGTTTGGCAACTAAAATTTTTCGCCACTAAGTAGGCGGTAGTTTTCAAATGTTTACCAGATTTTCTCTATTTTCTAGGTTAAAAAAACAAAACAATCGGGATAATCATGAACCAAATGTAAAATAACGATGTAAGTAAGGAAAATAATTTTCTTTTGTTATTCGCGTAGCTTAAAATTTTAATTTTAGGTGATATCTTTGCAACACTGCGCACCTAGTGGCGGAAATTTTCCCCATGCCAAACTCTCCCGTAAGAAAACACAGTTTGTTCCTAACCTGAGCGGAATGTACCTTGCCCACAGTCCTCAGGGGCTTGCCATATAAATAGAAACCATATAATTTCGCGTTATAATTCAGCACCACTGTAAACGGCACTCAAGTAAATATTGTTTTCTCATTTTGCACTGGAGCTCCGCTCATCCGA